>OZ005653.1:4335000-4472000 GCA_963930645.1 Salticus scenicus
ATACTTATTTTTAATTTAAATATTTTGCTTTTCTAAATTTGCAAAGAAAGAAAAATAGGAAAATATATAGATGTCATTAAAATGTAATTTTTCCTGTAGCATTATATATAAAAATAATTATTAGAGTATAAAATCATTTTAATAGTTAAATTTATTATAACGATTTTATTTCAGTTAATGCCACTTAATGTATTTTCACTTAATGTCTGAGAGAAAGTTTCGATGTATAGTTTCTTAAAAGAAAAAATATGTTTTATCAAGATGTGTATCAGCAATTAAAAGAGAAGTATTCATTTCAAATGGCAATAGCAAAGTAAATTAATTTTTCACTTATAACTATACTACAAAGTAATTTTCTTAACCTATCGCTTTATTAACGACAGAATTTTTTATGTTATATACACATTAATAACAGTTACATATAAGACACAAAAAATAATTAATTTCCTTATAAATTTTAAAATTTAGGAATTAGTTTAAAATATTTTTAATCTTTAATAATGTAACATAAAAATAAATAAAATAAAATAAATATAGAACAGTATCTTTGTCAGTAGGGTAGGGGGGGGGGGGAGAAAGAAGTGGCCTTGTACAAGGCCTTCTAGGATATTTAAGAGGCCTAGACAGCATTTTCACCGCTAGGGGAAAGGAGAGAAGGTTGTTTACCGTGCAGTATACTATGCAGATATCATAAATGAATTATTGTATCTATATATTTTTTTTTTTAGTTAGTTAATTTACAAGAAATAGTTGCTTATGTTTAATGTATGGATCTATGTTCTTCAAAATTGGAAAAAAAAAAAAAAAAAAAAAAAAAAGAAAAACTTAATTTAAATTGTTCATTATAATCAAACTGCAGAAAATTTTCATTATAACATTATATAAATTTCGAGATAAAATATTAATTATATCTTATATTAATATTTATTTTTTTAAATATGAAGAAAACTTTCATTTGAGTAATTTAATTTGAAAGAATAGCTTAATTCAAATTGCATTTATAAATAATAACAGAGAGCGTAACACATTTAAATTCTTTATGAATTACAAAAAAAGAGGAAAATTTTTTTAACCAATTAGTATTTGTTTATAATAAAACTATACATAAAATATGGCAATCGAGATTTGGATGAAATAATATTTCAATGTTTAATTACGTTGTTCAAACAAAGAAAACTATTGTTTATTTATTATTATTATTATTATTTTTAATAAAACAAAGGGGCTAACTTCCATCAGGGGAAGAAAAAGATAGTAGATACTACCTTAAACTGATTAAAAAAAAAAAAAAACTGCAGATATATATATATATATATATTTTTTTTTTACATTAAAATATTAAGATGAAAATATTTCATTGCATCAATGTTTCAATTCTTTCTGTCTTTATTTTTTTAACATACGTAATTTTTTCATATCAGGAATGTAATTTAAAAAATAGGTTATTGCAAGATGTTTTTATAAATGCAAAGAGAATTTAACTCATTTAAGTACTTTTAAAATTAACTGTGTAGTTAAAAAAAAAAATCTAAAACAGTAAAATAAATATTAATTTGTTAGTATTTTTATAAGATAAAAATTCTGAATAAAATTGGCCGTCATGATTTGATGAAATAATTCAATGTTTAATGTTGCTCCAACAAACATACAAGGAAGGAGAGAAAAAAAAATTCTTTGTTTATCTGTAAGAAAAATAAAACAAAATAAAAAATAACTTTTAATTATTTATTACAAACTGCAAAATCTTCATTATAACATTATCTAAATTTCAAGACGCTTATTATTATTATTTCAATATTGAAATATTTTTTTTTTCTCCCCCTTCCCTTGCTCTGTATAAAGTTTTCTTATCAGCAAAATTTAAAAATAGCTTATTACAAATTGAAGTTATAAATAAAAAGATAGCTTCACACATTTGATTTTTCTTTTTCTTTTTTTTTTTTTTTTTGATTAGCAGAATAGAGGAAAAAATATCTACTAATTTCCTAGTATTTTTATAAGATGAAATTCTATAAAAATTATGGCAATGAAGATATAATGAAGTAACAGCCTTTTTATTATTATTATTATAAATGTTTAATTACATGGCTAAAAAAAAAAAAAAAATCTGCATTAGAAAAAGAAGTAGGATAGAAAAAATAATTTACTTTAGAAATTGTAAATCCATTCCTCAAAAAAAAAAAAAAAAAAAAATCAAATCAAATCAAATCATTATAAATATATAAGGTATCATTTGAATATGATAATTGCGAATCTAATTAGAGTATATTTCCTTAACATATTATTGAATCAAAGTATATCAAATTGAAACAGAATAATTAAATGTAGGTAATGTCATTTAAAAATGTAGAGAAATTAAAATGATTCATTTAAAAATGCATTAATAAATAACGTCTTCACTTATTTATTTATTTATTGTTAAAGTTGATACAATAATAAATTATATGTAAATTATGTAAAAATAAAACAAGTTATTTTTTTTAATTACTGATAAATTATACATTAATCAGCATAATCTTAAATGAAATTAAAAATATATGCTTAATTACATTTTTTCCCCCATACACAAACGGAAATTTTTGAAAATGTTTGGCTTAATTTTATTTATTCATTTACTTTTTAATAAAATGTCAAATTGACTCATTTCAATTATTTATACAAGTATTTGTACAATTTATTTATACAAGTACTTGTATAAATAAGTTTATACAAGTTACTTTGATTTTTTTTTTTTTTTTTTTTCAAAAATGATTCAAAGTCTTTGGGAAAAAAAAAAAAAAAAAAAAAAAAAGATAACAGTACAATTGTAAAAATACTTGAAATAATATTAAAATAAAAAGATGCGTTTCCAATTGCATGAAAAATAGTAGATATATTTCAGTTATTTTTTAATTTATTGTATTTTTTTAAATCTTGGAAGTAGAAACATTAAAATTCAAATCTAAGGAATCAAAAATAATACTTGTCTATATTTATTTATCTATATTATCTACCAGAATATTAAATAGTATCTTATAAGAGATACACATGCTTCTTATTACTAGTATTATTTTAAATGAAATCAAACGCTAGGTTAAACTAACAATAATAAACTGCTATAAATAAAAATTGATCTTTATTCTGTAATACTATTACATACCTGCCAAACCTTCAATTAAAAAAAAAAAAAAAAAAAAATAGGTTTTATAAATTGATATTTTTAACAATAAAGTCTGAATTTATATAAATATATAGTTGATGAAAAGAAAAAAATATGAATTTATAAAAGATTTTCTATAAATATTAATATTTTTTAAATAAATCGCTAATCTTTCAAATGAAAAGCAATAAAATATTGAGATTATGTATATTAAAAAATTAATTTTAAATCCCAAAAATAGATTTAAAAAAAAAAAAAAAAAAAAAAAAAAAAAAAAAAAAATGTCAATAATACTTACTTAAACACAATTTTTTACATTGTTGTAGCAGATTTTGCTTTGTTAAGAAAAGAATAATTAAATTGTTGTTCATTCAACTTTTATTGCATTTAGAAATTAAAATATTCTCCAGATTTTCATCAGATAATGAGGATCAAAATTCAGTTTTTAATTATCTCACATGAGTGAAAATACACTCACAATGACTATGTAAATATATTTAATTACAAAAGCATTATTTAAAACACCGAAAAATTTAAGATTATTTTGAAATAATTAAAATCAATATTTCAATTTTTACACATACATTTAATAAGCCTCATTATACTAATATATTTATTCTCTTATCCTCCATATATTTTTTACAGGAAAATTGCTCGATTTTACGATTTTTCTTGTAGGTTCCTAAAACACAGTAGATTTTTAACAAAAACTAGTAGACCAATAGAAATAGCTAAAAAATAGTAGTTTACTGGTAACAACACTAGACTTGGCTGGTATGCATACGAAACAATCTTTATAGGAAGAAAATCACACGAAATCCAGTAAACCATTTCTTTTCAAATGATAATCCTTCGAGAATATAAACGAAATTCTTGCCAATTTTGTATTGAATTTTCTGTCAGGAATACAGCATTGACTACCGATTTCTTGTTATTTATTACAAAATAAGTATATTCTTTACAATAATTACTAAATATAAAATAATTAAATCAATCCAGGAAGCACGTGCATCACCACAATCATAAGCATGCTAGCAGCTTTCGGTGAAACGAGATCGAGAAGTTCAAATGCTCCCTCCTTTGATCACATGACATATGCTTGTTTCCTCAGCTGTCTTTGCCTCGCCGCCAGTTCAGATATAGAACATCTGCTACAAACCGCAAAATTCCGTCTAAAGTCCAAAGGAAGTCACGTTGCTATTGGTTGCAAGCGGTAGAAATAAATTTTTACAAAATTGTTGCTGTACTTTTATTAGATAGTGCCAGTGCTTGGAAAAAAACCGCAGAAAGTGCAGGAAAAATTACAACATTTTTTTACAGAGGTTCGCAGTTTGAGGGTTTGTAATGTCGATGTCTTTATTTATTTATTTTTTGCACATTGTTTATTAGACCCTAAGTTCACCAGGAAACTTTATATTCATTTTTGAATTACTCATCTTAACAAATTATTATTTTGAATAATGGGAGTAAATTTTAAAAGAAATCTGGAGCGACTCCACTCGACTTTTTGAAAATTTAGTGGTATATGTTTCAACAAATTTGAATTCGTAAATCATTCAGTAAAAAAACAAAAACGAAAATCATATTAAGGTGTTTGAGTATCTCTCACCTACTTCGCATGTTTGTATAATAGACTGTAATGTATCTCAATTATTTTGTACATCCATTGTCCAGTAACGTAATGACCATGCTGAAGCAAAATTCTAAAACATGCATGAGTTTCATTCTCTTTTAAATTACTTAATGCACTTCAGATAATAAGGTGTCATAGGACCTATTATGTGTACATTTTTCATCGTTTTCTATAATGATCATACCTTAGAATGTCCTCTGTGGCACAGTCTTTCTCTTTGAACTCATGAAACGATCCATTTCGTGCGACGATGACCTATAATATATCTGTCGAATTTTAAGTAATTTTTCGCCACTATCGTGTTCACTTTTATACATACATATACTCTCGGATAGATATATAAGCGTAAAATATTTTTGGCATCCCTTTAAGCGTATAGATATACCAAAATTTTAGAGCAGTCGGATTTTGGTCATGGTTACAATACTTTTCTTGCACAATGCATGTTTGGAAAGTAAAAATTTTGCGGATCGCATGAATTACATAACAAGTTAATATTGTTTTATTGAACCAATTACGCGTAGTCATGTAATAGAATGAAAACGGAGTTCAGATGGGAGATATCTTATAAAATGTTTATACATACATACATATATATATATGTTATTTTATTTTATTTATTTATTTTTTTTTCCCCAAGTCAAAACTTCTTTAGGCGGACAACATATATCTTTTTTTTCAGAGTGAAATTATATAATCCTTTGCTAAAATAATTTTATGCGTTTTGGCGTCACGTTTATTTATGCAACAAAACCTGTGAACGGGAATTTTCTCTCAAGTAAACAAATCTATAATAGAGTTTTAAAAGTAGATCTCCGAAATCTAGAAAAAATGATTATTTTGAATCAAACTTTCGGAGTTGAGATCATTCCTTATTAAAGCTATATCGAAAATGGTTTATGTAGGACTAAGAGTCCGTGTCCGACACACACAAAAAAAATTCAATACTCTGTAGTCTATAAGCAGATTTGTGTGCATATTGTCATCATTATGCTGCACTAAACGCAATGAAATTAACATATGCTTTTCAGACGCTCAAAAGCATGTTTTATTCAGAAAATAGTACTACTGATAGCATTAATATCTCATGTGCAGGGTCACACAAAGAATTCAGGTGTATTACAGGCTATCAGCGGAAATGCGTTTTCAGTTGTGTTATGCGATTTTTTTATTCACAAAATTTTGGTGCACTGAATTGTGCATATACAATATATACATCGTATACAGGGCTGCTTCAAATCAATCGAATCCGTCGTTTTCTGTAGGAATGCTTTTTAATTTATATTGTACGAGTCACTATAGAAGTTTACACTTCGTTTCTAAGCACACACATTTGCACGTATAAAGCTTTGCACTCACATTTTTTTTTTTTTTTTCTATGAATCTTAATTTTGTGAAGGAGTTCTTACATAAAGTATAATTGAATAGGTACTTTTTAGCAAACAAAAGCCATTCCATTCAATCTGAGAGAAAAGCATCATCGTCAGCCACCTGCAATAAAGTAGGATGAACAGCACGCTTCCTCAAATTAAGGGATATAATTGCTGTCACAAGGGATATGATCACAGTCACATAATCATACACAGACGCAGTAAATTCATATGCCTCACTCATAAATAATGAAAAACGTTTTCATAGTAGAGAAAGAAACAGCCACTGGGCACCAAAGTACTAAAATCTGTAAGACCGTAATCTTTAATATTACTTACACAAATATTCACAAAGTCATACATACACTCATACGCACAAACTAAAGTACTAAAATAGGTAGGAGGCATTGTATGTATGTATCCTGTTTTGTTTTCCAAATGCTTTCATTTTTATGAATTTAAATTTGGTGAAGGAATTTTTTCATGGAATAGAATTTAGTTAAGGGACACTTTTAAGAAACGGAATTTTCGGGGACAGGCAGCTAAGCCTTTCCAATTTTCGCTTGGATCGATTCCGGACCTGTATTCGAATTCCGATTCTTGCTATAAAAATTCACAATTGCAAATAATTTCTAGTTCTTTTAATTACAGATTTAATTCAACATACAGGTATGGAATGTAAATCTTACTTACATTTCTGGCAAAAAGAACACTATGTAGAAAGCGACAGCGCAGCAAAATAATCCTGCCAATCCGAAAGACCACTTCAGACATTTCTCGTAAGCCATTATGAGCAATTCTCACATCAGATAAAATTCAAATGAAAATATCTCAGTCGAAGCAGGGTCATCTATCTGATCGGAAAGTTTAAAGTTCAAGTCGATGCGGACGTAAACGTTCAGAAAACCTTACTTTCATTTTCGAAAATTCTGACCTTCTCTTGTTTATGGAAGTGACACACACAGAAGCTGTTCGCACATCCTTTAGACGATCATTCACTTCTGCAATATTCGAATTATTCATTTTTACTTTCTCTTACCGATATATAGGGTAGAGAAAATATTATTTTCAAATTTGAGTTTTTTGTTATTTTTACCCTTTTTGAGGTGCCCTGAATCCAAAAACCACGTTTTTAACGGTTGGTTTGTGTATGTGTCTTTGAGTCTGTTATCAGCATATCTCAAGAACAAATAGTAACAGAAAATTTAAACTCGGTATTATAAATGTGTATCATATAGTGATGCTAAACTAAACTTTTCGTTCAGATCAAGCAAATGGTTCGTGTGCAGGGGCATACAACAGAATTCAAATGCATTGAGTCCATGAGAGAAATTACCGGTAAGTGCAGTGTAACATCTATAAGCTGCTCTAAACAAAATGGAATGAATATGCATTTTTTTATATGCATAAAAGCATGTTTTGTGCAGATTGTGGTACGGAAATCTTTCATCATTCGTTTACAGGGGTACCCGAAGTATTTAAATATATTGGAGTTGAAATTGCTGGAAATGCATTTCCTTTTGTGTTAGATGTTTCTGATATAAAATTAACTTTAAGTACGCAACATGGTATGTATATAGTTTGTAGACAATATGCAAGGATACCCAAAATTAAGCTAACATTATTTTCTATTGAATGTAATTAGTGGAAGTGCTTTGCTAACATTTTACTGTGTCGACGAAAACTGCTCAAGAAAAAAAATAATAATTTTTTCATACCCATACTGTAAAGATAATATTTTTTGAAGTTTTATTTTCAACTCTATTTTATTTATTTATTTATTAATATCACGTTTTGAAGTGCCCTGAATACAAAAGTCTAATTTTTAACGGTCGATCTGTAAGTATATCTGTTATCAGCATAACTTACAAACAAATAACTGCAGGAAATTCAATTTTAGTGTTTTGAAGTTCGTAATAAGTTGCCACATGAAAAATTTGCCCAAGATTAGCAATTTTGAAGGCAAATTAATAACAGCCCTCTTTTATTTATTTATTATTATTATTTTGTATAAATATAAACACTGTAATGGAACATATAATGCGGGGGGGGGTAGTCTCCCCCCTCTCACGCAGAATTACATTTGAAATAAAACTGTCTCTAAACCTATTTTAGATTATTTTTAAAGCAGATTGAATTTTATTATCTCACCTTATTCATCTTACGACTTAATCTGCAATCTCTATTTATGGTATTGAAAGGCAAGGTAAGAGAAAGTCGTGTGAGTGACACACCAGATTATTTTACTTTCTCTTAGCCATATATGGTAGAGATATTATTTGGATCGAATATTTTAAACATAGTTTACGCTGTAATTACACATTTTGATGTCCTCTGTATCAGAAAAATCAGATTTTTAGTATACGGTCTGCGTGGTTGTCTCTTAGAGGTCTGCACGGGGCTTGCTTGAAGCACGAGCGCGGGCCTCGGACCGGTTTCAGGCCGAATTTTTCAATTTAGTCTCGAGCCGTGCCGGGTTTATTTATTTTTTTGTGTGTATACTCAGACTCAGAAAACTTTGGACCGCCCCTGCCTGCCTGGGCACTGCCAAGCTTAACGGTTTGTGTGTATACTCGAGCCTGGCAGGGCTTAGATTAATTTTTTTTCAAGGCTTTGTCGGTCAGGAATTTTTTTTCCCCATTTTCCTTATTAATTACGAAGAAGTTAAATGATAAAACGTTTCTATGATAATTTATTTTACATAATTTTATAGGCTGGTATGTCACATGAAATTTTGTTTTGTTAAAAATTGTTTATAACTTAAACTTGATTGTCTGACTACATGTCTTTTCGCCCTGTGATTTCCGCAAATATTTTTAACATGTCTCGAAACTGATATATGTTATTAAAAGTCTCAACAATAGATTTCCTATACAAAATAGTATATGCATGTCGCTACTAGTTTGTCACATGTACAAACAAAAAATATTAGATACGTTCTAAGAGGCTTTATATCCTATGGTCTGTAGAGTCTAGGGACTATGATGGATTTTTTAAGTACTTTTCAGCTGCTTTCCAGGGCAATAAATGTAATGAAATTAACATTATTTTTCGCATGCGCAAAAATATATTTCCCACTGAAAGTGGTTAGATTAGCATTAATGCTTTGTTTACAGGATCACGTAAAAAGATTCGGATACATTACATGATAGAATAAGGGAAATGGATGAAAGTATATTTCTAGTAGTATTAACCATTCTTAATACTTTCCTACATTGCTTGAGGAATACTAATATTTTCGGTTTGATTTTCTTTTTGTATGCCTTCTGTCTGCCCTTTATTATGAATTTCTGTTTATATGCAATTTTCTTCAAAAACGTCAATAGTTTTTTTAATGAATATTCCATTGCTTGGCTATATAAATCCTCTGAAAAGTACACACTGAAAAATTTGTACAGAAAATGCATGCTTTCTTTCTTTTTTTTCTTTTCCATCGGGCCTGGCCGAGTCAAACTTGATTTTAATGAATTTTCTCCGGGCCTTGCCCAGGCCTCAAAATTTCGGCCCGCGCAGATCTCTTTCTCTGTGTGTGTGAGAGTGTGTATCAGTCTTATCAGCGTAATTCAAAACCAGGTATTAGCAGGAAGTCGAAATCCGGTATTCTAAATCTGTATCCTTTCAAAACATTACTTGAAAATTTATTGAGATCGAACAGTTCCTGCCAAAGACGTTAGAAGATAGTAATCTTCTAACTCTAACCTCTTTGAGTTCGTGCAGAGGGACATACGAAATAAATAAATTACACCTATGAGTGAAATTTCTTATAAGTACATTTAAACATATATAGTGGCAATAAACAATGTAAATTGATATCGATTAGTTGAATGAATATCTATATTTTTGTATATAAATAAAAGGAGGTTTCCATCGAATATGATAGGAAATACATTTAACAACCGCCTCTAAAGAGATGTAAAAACAATTCGGATAGATTAAAGCTAACATATCGGTCAAAAATTCCCGGGACTGACTAATAGAGGGCGTCGCAAATGAATTATATCTAGGTCAATAAAGTAGAACTAACCTTTTCAAAAGATACACGTCTAGGTTTCATGATATTCCGACCGTTCGTTACCGAGATATTGAAGTTTTAGTGATTCTACTTTTGATATTTTGAAACCGACGGACAAAGCTGAATCTCGCGTGTTAATTAAACATTGTTTTTTGAAAGACAGAAATACTGTTGATTCCTTGTAACACTTTTTAAGTCATTCCTTTGTTTAAACTAAACGGTATTTCTGTCTTTCAAAAAACAATGTTTTATTAACACGCGAGATGCAGCTTTGTCCGTCGGTTTGAAAATATCAAAAGTGGAGTCACTAAAACTTCAATGTCTCGGTAACGAACGGTCGAAACTTTGACGTGTCACGTGTATCTTTTGAAGATTAGTACTATCTTATCCACATAGAAAAAATTCATTTGCGACGCTATCTGTGGGTTGGACCTGGGACTTATTGACCGATGTGATATCATCGTAAATTGTTTGACGCGCATTTTAAATTGTGCTATGCATTTTTCATGCTGTGCTAAATTTAAGAACACTGTGAAATATATATATATATACTAGCAGACCCGGTCACGCGTTGCTGTGACTAAGTTTTACGTTGAATTATATTGTAGTAAACTATTCAATACAGTCAAATTATTATTTACGAATAAAGACGAAAACGTTGTAGCCGATGTAAAAACCCACGGGATTGAGATTTGAACCTTAGGTCAAAATTTGGAAGCGATTGATAAAAATTTTCATGGAATTGATAAGCACAAACAAACATAAAATTTTGAATTTTATGTTTTATTCATTTCATATATTCAAGGAAAGTTTGTAATAAATGGGTAATTTCCAAAGTTCTTAGTTGATAACATATAACAAATTAATTTTATAAATGAGGTAGGTAGCGTAGATTATCCTTTATTTATAATAATTATATTCATCATTTTGAATTATAAAAATTTTCAATTTTAATTTAATCCAGCGCTAATTGGTGCGTGCTTAGTTAACCTGTCTCTTGCTAACACAAATAGATTCGATGGTTTTCCACACGTGAGCATGCAACATATAATTGCCCATGGGAAAAACACAGATTTTCCAAGTCTAAGCCGCTAATGGACATCGTTTGACCTTGAGATTTATGTATGGTCATAAGCTATTTTGGATTAAAATGCTAAAATGACTAATATGTAATTTAATTTTTATTAAAATAAAAGTATAAAAAAAGCAGACGATTTTAAAATCAATTTTTATGGAGGAGTGAAATATAATGCTATCCGCGATTGTAATGAAATGCTCGCCCTCTGGTGGCCTAAGGTGAAATTACAATAACCATGCTTTAATTCGGCTTCCATTAAGCCGCCATTGCTTGCCGATGTTTAGTTTTACATATATTTATTGAATAAAAATGAATAAATCCGGTAAAAAAGATAACACATACTATTGTGTGCTACAGTGTAACTCCAAAGGATCAAGAAATCCAGAATTACGCTTCCATTTATTTCCAAATGACAAATTTTAAATTTCTGTTGCTTCGGCTAATGGAAGTAAAGAATTAATCAGATGATTTGAAAGTAATATTTGTTCAACTTCAGTTAAAAATCTACTTCCGATCGAACTTTGAATAAACTGAAATATTTTTTTTCCAAAAGCAATCAATTTTCCATGATGTAATGGCGGAGAAATTATAGCACGAATATAAAGTAGAATAACAAAAAGAACAATAATAAATACACGTGGCTATTATATTTACTAACAACAAAAGCTGAAACAACAGCTGTAATTTTAAAAAATAAAACAATTTGGCTAAGCCAGAAAAATAAGTAAATTTGATAAATATTTTTAGTTCCCCATCATACTATAGGTATGGGGATCATAAATTAAGGATCATAAATATATCAGACAATTTCAAAATAACATTTATGATACTTGTATGAACATGATTGACTGCAAATATTCTAATAGGAAAATTTCGTAAGTTATTCGAAGTTTAAGATTTTATCAACATAGCAAAATGGGGAGATATTTCATAAAAATACGCATTTTTAGGAAAGTTGCATTGGAAATAGTAGCATGAAAATAAAGGTGTTGTGACAGATGCGTACATGACATTTGCGTACAAACTGAAAACAGTGGCACTTGCGTACATGTCCAGGTGGTTTAATTATTACAGGTGTGTTTTCAAAATATCTAGTGGCACTTGCGTACAAAATTTCTTTCGCTTTATTTGAGGATCATTGCATGAAGGGGTTGTATCCATACGATGCAAACATTAAAACCTTTTTCTTTCTTTCTATTCTTTCCTTCTCTTTTTACTTTCTCTTACCCATAGGGTCGAGAAAGTATTGTTTTAGCGTCAAATTTTCTTACGCGCGTTTTTGGTGTATCTACATGTTCTGAGGTCCCCTGAATACGAAAATCATGTTTTTAGCCAATGATCTGTGCGTCTGTCTGGCTGTGTTATCAGCATATCTCAAGAACAAATAGTAGCAGAAATTTCAATCTCTGTATTCTAAATGTATATCATATACAGACATGTTACTTTTCAGCCTTAAGGCCGAATTCAGCCTTTTTAAGCTTGAAAATTATTATTCTTGGGATCAATGCAAATCCGCATTAAAACATTTTGGACATGTGTAGGGGGAGGGGGGGTCAGCCTGAATTTATGCAATATATTATTAGCAATTTCTACGTGATTGGCTTTCAAGAAATGTCAAATTCAAACTTAGAGAAAATGAAAAAGAAATAGCACCTCAACTGCATTTTCCTAATGAAATTGAACTACATTATTTTGTTAATCAATTGCCTCAGCAAACAATGCTTCTATAGAATAAACTTATTTTCAAGTATATGTAACAAGTTTGTCTGTTTTTAAGCACTTACCAGACAACTATTTTAATTATAATTAATATGATATTTAATATAAGATTTATTGTTCTGATTTTGTTTATTGTGTGTACAGGTATGATGTATGCAATCAGATTTAACATTATTTTTATTATTGAAAAAATTATATTGTGTCAGTTGCCTGATACAACTTTTGAGAGGGGGGGGGGGGGGTTCATGAAAAGTTCAGCCTTTTTTTCTGTAAGCTTGTACCATGTCTGCAGATAGGAATGTTACAGTAAGCTTTTCGTTGGACTGCACTAAACCAAATGAAACGTATATATGTTTTTTGTAATAGAGATAGTCAACTGGGGAAAAAAAATTGTGTATGTAGGAGCCCCGCCTCACCCCCTGGGGGGGGAAGTCCCCCCTCGAGGGGAGAAAATTTTCATGATGGGTATCTTTCAAAAGAGCTCACCAATCAGATTTACACGTTTTGAGGTGTCCCGAATGAGTTTTCTTTTGTATCTCAGATACTAATTATAATAATTTCATAAGTAATACATCATTAGAAAGCTTTTTTGATTTGGAATCGAACAGTGGAATACAGAAATTTCTACCGCCAGATGGCGCTGTAATTTTTTCAAATTTCAATATGCATCTCAGCCAAATGAGTTAGATCGTTCAAAATTGGTATACGTAGGTTAATTAAGAGGGCCTGAAAGGGTGGAGAAGAAATAGGCGTGCAACGCGCGCGTATCCCTTAACTTGTGTGTATCCCTTAACGCGCACGCGACTGCGCTGCCGAAGGCAGTGGGGACCCGGTGCGAGTTTTTTCCCGATCAGAAATGATTTTTTTTTTAGGGGGCACGAAGGCTCAGGCAAGGAATACGCGCGCGCAGCGCGCACGGGACTGCGCTGCCGAAGGCAGTGGGGACCTGGCGCGAGTTTTTACCCGATCAGAAATGATTTTTTTTTAGGGGGCACGAAGGGTCAGGGAAGGAATACGCGCGCGCAGCGCGTGTATCCCTTCAGTTGTGCGCGCGCAGCGCACACGGTACTGCGCTGCCGAAGGCAGTGGGGACCCGGTGCGAGTTTTTACCCAATCAGAAATGATTTTTTTTTTAAATTTCTTTTCTTAACACTAAAAGTTTCTGTTAGTGATTCATTATTTTTAGTGATTCATTTGAAAATACTGACCCGCTAGCGGGCGAAGCCAGCTAGTGTTAATAGTAAATTCAATTTAACAAGATGGGAAACATTGAGGATTAAGATAAGAACTAGTTGGCATAGGTGGACTCTGCTCAGTTCCCTATCATATTTATGTTCTCATAAATTTCTAGTGCGAGACATATTATAATCATGTTAAAAGAAATGAATTTGACCAAAGCTTGATACAGTGACAGAATGAAATCCACGCCTAATAGGCTATCCACCGTTCACTTCGATATATTTATCTTATTCTAATCTATTAATTTATTACCATGTTTTTATTAACTTCGATTCTTGTGTGTTTGTGTGTTTGTCAGGGACAAATCTTGCAATCGATTTTTAACTAACTTCCCGACTAGCTAAACATTTGAAACTTTCACAGTAGCTCAGAACCCGGTGACAACACAATACTTCGAAGTCAGATTTTCGAATTTTCGAATAGTTTTCTTTTAATTAATTAAAATGTGAAAGTGATAAGCTCCTAATAGCAATAAAAATGACCATTAAAATATTAACTATAATTTAATTGTTGCCAAAAAAAATTTACGAGTTCATTTTCATTCGACCTAAAAATAAATACATTTAATTAAACGTGAACGTTAAAAAATTGTTAAAAGTTGGCAAAGTATGCATTTGGCAAAAATTGACGTCGTTATCATTTTAAAGATTTTCTACACAATGATAAAGTGCTAATGTAGTTCATGATGCAAATATATGTTGTTCGGAAAGGATTAATATTTTATTTTTAAAACCAACTTTTTTTTTAAAATTCAAATTTCCGGTAACTCTTTAACCAATCACATTAGAACGTCCATCTTTGGAATATCGATAATAAGAATTTTCTCGCCAAAAGTCGCCAAGGGCAAAAAGTTGTCAAATTTGGCGCCAAATCCATTACCTGCCTATTGGAGCTTTTTAATGCGTTTTAAAGAGAAGTTTAAGCTATTTAAAAACATGGTATATAAAATTTTTTTTATCTTATAATTATTTTATCAAAGTCAAATCTGTTGTTTAGTTTTCATGGTACTATTTTCAATGCAATAATCCTCAAAATTCATATTTATATGAAAAATTTACAATTTCGCTATGTTGATAAAATCGTAAATTACGAATAATTTACGAAATTTTCCTATTAGAATATTTGTATTCAATAATGTTCAAACAAATATCATAAAAGTAATTTTGAAGTTGTCTACTGTATTTATGATCCTCAAAATGGAAGTTTATGCTCAATTTTGCCTTATTCTGACACGTTAAGTAAATCGTAAATTCCAAATAACTTACGAATTTTTTAAATTGGAAAAATCATATTCTGTGATATTCATGCCAGTATCCTAAATAACATTTCGAAAGTGGTTTGACATCTTTACGATGAAAATATCCCTCAAGATTGACGTTTATGTGAAATTTTGCTATATTCTGCCATGTTAAGAAATTCGTAAATTTCCAATAACTTACGAAAAGTTTATATTGGAAAATTCATAGTCATTAATATTCATGCCAGTGTCCTAAATAATATTTCAAAAGTAGCCTGACATCTTTACGATGAAAATATCTCTCAAAATTAACGTTTATGTGAAATTTTGCCCTATACTGCCATGTTAAGAAATTCGTAAATTTCCAATAACTTGCGAAATTTTCAAAGTAGCATATTTATAGTTACTGATGTTCATTTCGGGATCAAAACTGATATTTTAAAACTGGTCTGACATTTTTACAGTAAAAAGTTTCCATTTAATGCACCTTTAAGTGAATTTTTGTCCTATTTTCCCATGTTAAGAAAATCGTAAATTTCTAATAACTTACGAAGTTTTTAAATTCGAATGTTGCAAATGAATAGGGTTCTTGCCAGTGTCGAAAGTAATATTTTAAAACTGCTCTGACCTCTCTGCGACAATTTGTTCTTGAGATATTGTGTACACAGACTAACAAACTAACGGACTAACACATTAATACACTAACAGACTAACACACTAGTGCTGGACGATATCAGAAATTAAATATTGCGATATATCACCAAGTTAATATCGATATTAGTGATATATTGCGACATTTCTTTCAAGATAGAAAAAAAATAGGCATTTGTTATTTTTTAAAGACATATGCACACGAATTTTAAAGTATACAAGTATAGAGTGTTTTCCATGTATTTTCTGGTATATTACTACCATAACTTTATCATTAAAAAAATAAAATGCATAAAAAGTGAATCAATGTTTTGTGTTTCTTATTACTTATACTATTGCTTTTTAGTACACCTGTCTATAGTTTGTCCTCTATTCTTCCCATTTTAAGCTTAATTATTTTAAAATCATATTTTAACACAACTAATATGTGATCTGTGTTTTATTTGTACCAAGTATATCAAAATTCACAATTCTACTAAAAATAAAGCTTAAGAAAAATTGTCGTAAGATGTAGGTATTAAATAAAAATGAAAATCATTTTAACTAGTTCAGAATTACCACTATAAATAGTTCAAAATTGCCATTGAATGCACCTTTTTTGGTCGTAGAGAGTAATATTTTTACTTAAAACTCTTATATGTATCTTAAATGTCTGTTATTTGTCATTTTTATTTTTGTATCGGCTTACCAAATCATTACAATATTAGTTCCCCATCATACTATAGGTATGGGGAACTTAGGTAATCGTGAAAAATTTCGACCTCGGTTTTTTGACTTTTCTACACGTTTTCAGGTGTGAGGAATCCGAAAATGACAAAATTTCTATGGTGTCTGTCTGTAGGGTGTCTGTTAGTCTGTTAGTGGGTCAGTCCGTTAGTTTGTTAGTCTGTGTACACGATATCTCAAGAACAAATTGTCGCAGAGAGGTCAGATCAGTTTTAAAATATTACATTCGACACTGGCAAGAACCCTATTCATTTGCAACATTCGATTTAAAAAACTTCGTAAGTTATTCGAAATTTACGATTTTCTTAACATGGGAGAATAGGACAAAAAATCACTTAAACGTGCATTAAATGAAAACTTTTTATTGTAAAAATGTCAGACCAGTTTTAAAATATCAGTTTTGATGCCGGAATGAACATCAGTAACTATAAATATGCTACTTTGAAAATTTCGCAAGTTACTGGAAATTTACGAATTTCTTAACATGGCAGTATAGGGGAAAATTTCACATAAACGTCAATTTTGAGAGATATTTTCATCGTAAAGATGTCAGACTACTTTTGAAACATTATTTAGGACACTGGCATGAATATTAATGACTATGAATTTTCCAATATAAAGATTTCGTAAGTTATTGGAAATTTACGAATTTCTTAACATGGCTGAATAAGAGCAAAATTTCACATAAACGTCAATCTTGAGGGATATTTTCATCGTAAAGATGTCAAACCACTTTCGAAATAATATTTAGGATATTGGCTATTGGGATATCGGGTATATTATGATATTGGGATATCATAGACTATGATTTTTCCAATTTAAAAAATTCGTAAGTTATTTGGAATTTACGATTTATTTAACATGTCAGAATAAAGCAAAATTGAGCATAAACTTCCATTTTGAGGATCCTAAATACGTTAGACAACTTCAAAATTACGTTTATGATATTTGTTTGAACATGATTGAATACAAATATTCTAATAGGAAAATTTCTTAAATTTTTCGTAATTTACGATTTTATCAACATAGCGAAATTGTAAATTTTTCATATAAATATGAATTTGAGGATTATTGCATTGGAAATAGTAGCATGAAAACTAAACAACGAAATTGACCCTGATAAAATAAATTAATAGATTAGAATAAGATAAATATATCGAAATGAACGGTGGATAGCCTATTAGGCGGGGATTTCATTCTGTCACTGTATGAAGCTTTGGTCAAATTGATTTCTTTTAACATTATTGCCGAAACGTCAGTGGAGGCCCTCTGTTGAGACTCAAAACGGTTTTGGGCTGTGTCTGTCTGTCTGTCTGTCGCGCGATAGCGGCCGCCAAAAAAGCGCTATTTACTTGAAATTTGGTACACATGTTCATGAGCCCCACGAAATCAGCTGTATAGTTTTTGGTATGTATTCCATTTGTAGTTCGTATACAGGGACACGCCAAAGTTTTTCTTATCATTACGGCCTATGGGAGAAATTTATATGTATCACGATAGCGGCCACAAAAATCACGCTATTGACTTCCAAATTGGTACACTTGTTCATGTGCCCCGCGAAATCTGCTGTATAGTTTTGGGTGTGTATTGCATTTGTAATTTGTGTACAGGGACACGCCAAAGTTTTTCTTATCATTACGGCCTATGGGAGGAATTTGTATGTACCGCGATAGCGGCCACAAAAATCACGCTATTGACTTGCAATTTGGTACACGTGTTCATGAGCCCAACGGAATCAGCTGTATAGTTTTAGGTGTGTATTCCATTTGTAGTTCGTGTACAGGGACACGCCAAAGATTTTTTATGATTAGGGCCTATGGGAAGAATCTGTATGTACCGCGATAGCCACCGCAAAAATCAAGCTATTGACTTCCGATTTTTGCCGAAATGTGAATGGAGGCCCTCTGTTGAGACTCAAAAGGATTTTGGATTCCGTCTGTCTGCCATGCGATAGCGGCCGCAAAAAACACGCTATTGACTTGAAATTTTGTACACATGTTCATGATGCCCACGAAATTAGCTGTATAGTTTTCGGTGTGCATTCCATTTGTAAGTTCGTGTACAGGGACACGCCAAAGTTTTTTTACCATTATGGCCTATGGGAAGAATTTGTATGTACCGCGATAGCGGCCCCCAAAATAACGCTATTAACTTGCAATTTGGTACACATATTCATGAGCCCATTGAGCAAGCATTTGACGAAACTGATATAGATCTGAGACTGACCGCCTTGGCGAAAATAATGCTCCTTTTATACTTTTCTATCGAAAACAGACTGTTCTGGAAAATTCTCGTATCACATCAGCCAATGAGATTAGAGCTTCCATATTTGGTATATCCCTAATAAGGATTTTCTCGCCAAGATCGCCAAAAAAATCGCCAAGGAGGGAAATAGTCGCCAAATTTATTTCTTCCCTTATAGGAGCTTTTTAATGCGTTTTTAAAGGAAAATTTGGCTATTTTAACGCTAAAACGACTATAAAGGCACAAAATTAGCATTTTATCAACTTACTAAACCTCTTTGAAAGAATTTATACAAAAATAAATGCAATTATTTACAATTTCGTAACACTTTATATCATATACAAATAGGTATACAAAGAGAGATACAACGGGGGGTTGAGGGGGGCTGCCGCCCCCCTCAGGAATGTATTTGATTTTGGTAATAAGTCGATCGAATCAATATATACTATTATATAATAAGGAATAAATAAAAATGACCTATTGAATAATGTCTGATGCAAATAGGACGTTGAGGCTCCTGATCTGCAGATCCACTAGTAATATGTCTCGCACTAGAAATTTCTGAGAACATAAATATGATGGGGAACTGAGCAGAGTCCACCTATGCCAACTAGTTTTTTAAATACAATGATGGAAAAAAAAAATCCCAACACCAGGAAGGAGCTGTGCTAGATAAACGAAATTTGGTAGGCGTGTTTATACATCTGAAAGATGACGTCGATTCAAATTTCGAGCTACGCGCATAAGTGTGGCGCTAGTAGCGGCACTATGAACATGCAAATGAGGTTTGTTTTAAATAAGCGCTGTAAGGTTCGTGATCGTTATTTACAGTTGAGATTTGACGTAGTGGGTTAATGTTACTCAAGGATGCCTCTAAGAAGACAAAGAAGCCATTATCAACAGCTCACTGAGTTTGAACGAGGTCATGTAGTAGGGCTACGAGAAGGTGGGTTTTCTTTCCGCGATATTGCAGAAAGACTTCGCAGGAATGTATCCACTGTGCATGAGTGTTGGCAGCAGTGGTCAAGGGAAGGTACTGCCTCAAGAAGACCGGGTTCCGGGCGGCCACGTGGCACTACTGAGAGGGAAGACCGCCGTGTTCGGCGTATGGCTGTGGCTAATCGTACTGCGTCTGCAGCTGAAATTCGAGCTGCAGTTGGCACCACAGTGACACAACGAACTGTTACAAATCGGTTACTTCAAGGACAGCTCCGAGCCAGATGCCCTGTAGCGTGCATTCCACTGACTCCAAACCACTGCCGTTTGCGACGTGAGTGGTGTCAAGCTAGAGCTCATTGGACGACGGAGTGGAGATCTGTTGTGTTTTCTGATGAAAACCGGTTCTGCCTTGGTCGCAGTGATAGCCGTGTGTTGGTTAGGAGGAGGCCAGGTGAACGCCTGCTAGCGACCTGTCTGCGGCCTAGACACACAGGGCCTACTCCTGGAGTTATGGTTTGGGGAGCAATTTCGTATGACAGCAGGAGCACTCTCGTGGTTATCCCACGCACCCTGACTGCAAATTTGTACGTCAGTCTAGTGATACAACCTGTTGTGCTGCCATTCATGAACAGCATTCAAGGGGGTGTTTTCCAACAGGATAACGCTCGCCCTCATACCGCTGTTGTAACCCAACATGCTCTACAGAGTGTCGACATGTTGCCTTGGCCTGCTAGATCACCAGATCTTTCTCCAATCGAGCACGTATGGGACATCATTGGACGACAACTCCAGCGTCATCCACAAACAGCATTAACCGTCCCTGCATTGACCGCCCAAGTGCAACAGGAACCCCATCCCACAAACTGATATCCGACACAATGCATGCACGTTTGCATGCTTGCATTCAAAATTCTGGCGGTTACACCGGTTACTAATGTACCAACATTTCACATTTGAAATGGCTCTACTTGTGATCTTGAAACTTTAATCAATTAAATATGTTACCTAGACAAATGTATTGCTGAAATTTCATTACTGTACAATAATTTTTCCTTGGTGTTGGGATTTTTTTTTCCATCAGTGTATATATGTTCAATTCACATTCGTAATAGTTTCACAATAATTGAAAATTGAATTGTATATTATACTAGCAGGCAACGCCCGCTTCGCTGGTCCCTATTTTTAAATGAATCACTATAATTACTGAATTCTCAAAATTGCATTCATTTTTATTAAGTGAAAAAAAAAAGAGAAGCAAAATCTGATTAGGAAAAATGTCGCACCGGGTTCTCACTGCCTTCGGAACATTTCCCAAAATGCTCAAACTCTTATTTCTATTATTTTCCCCCTACACCCCCCTCTCACGCCTATCCTAATAATTTTACAAATTCGAAAATATCCGCAATCAATCTGTAAGTATCAAAAACCTCTATGCACCAGTTTTGAATTATCTGTCTCTGTTTTTATTTTTTTGCCCCTCTGCTCCCCCCTTCCCGCCCCTCCCAATAATTTTAAAAATTCGAAAATATCCGCAATCGATTTGTAGGTATTGGAAACCTCTATGTACCAATTTTGAATGATCGAACTCTATTTTATTTTTTTTTTTGCCCCTCCGCCCCCCCTTCCCTTCCCTCCTAATAACTTTACACTTTCGAAAATATCCCCATTCGACTTGCAGGCCTCTAAAACCTATCTGTACCAATTTTGAACGGCCTAACTGTATTTCTATTTGTTTTTGCCCATAGCCCCCCTTACCGCCCCACCCCCCTTCCTAATAATTTTACAAATTCGAAAATATCCGCAATCGATTTGTAAGTATCGAAAACCTCTATATACCAATTCTGAACGATCTAACTCTACTTTTATTTTTTTGCCCCCCCTCTCCCCTCCCCCCTTCTCGCCACTCCTAATAACTTTACACTTTCGAAAATATCCCCATTCGACTTGCAGGCCTTTAAAACCTATCTGTACAAATTTTGAACAGCCTAACTGTATTTCTATTTGTTTTTGCCCCATAGCTGCCCCACCTGGGGACTGAATTTCTAAAATTCCAGAAATTGGTTTTCAGATATTTTCATTAGCCATATTTTAGAGCAAAAATTTCACGTATATCTGTTTTTTTTTTTTTTGTTTGAGATATATAGGATTATGTGAAATCACGTTTCGCCCCCTCCCCCCCCCTCTTGGGGACCGAATTTCTAAAATTCCAGAAATCGATTTTTAGACATTTGTTTTAGCTATATTTTAAAGCAAAAATTTTACGGATATCTGTTTTTTTTTTTTTGTTTGAGATATGAAGGATTTTGTGAAATCACGTTTTGCCCCCCCCCCCCTACCCCCTTGGATGGCGAATTTTGTAAAATCACTTCTAAGTGGCAGGCCCGGATCTAGGGGGGGGCGGGAGGGGGCACTTGCCCCGGGCGGCGAAGACTGAGGGGCGGCTATCTCGCTATTTGTGCCAGGTCTCGCTATTTGTACTATGCTGGACCCGATTTCCAGACCATTTTCGTCGTACATTTCAACGTCTGTATCAAGCTCAGAGCAACCTTACGCCCTCCTCTCCTCTCCTCACATAAGACGTATGACCAAAACAGAGTGAAAACTTGAAAACGTAATATTACTTATGAGCGCACGACGCACGGAAGTGAGTGAGCATTAAAATCTGAACGAGGATGATGTACGTATCTTTGCGGGAGCAGTAGGTGAAAGGTGGCATGGCAGCAGCAGTTCACTTATCCATGTAAGATGAAAAATATAGGTGGAAAGCGATTCCTCGTATTGTAACTGATGTCATTCTGTATTTGACCATTAATTATTTCTTTCTCCGAGTCTCTACTAAAAATACTAGTTTATTATTAACTAGCCGCCTTCAGCGACAAGCTGGTTCGCTATCCTTGAAAAATCCGACTGAATGAAACCTCCATTAGGTGGAGCCTGAGCCGCATTTTTTTCGTCTCTGGACCCACAACAGCTTATTGACATATAATGTAAATAGCTTTGTTGAAAATTTTAATTGTAGTAAATATCCGCTCGGTAGCGCCTGCGGCGCCCCCTTCCCGTTTTAGTATCTGAAACAGTCTGTTCGCTTACCACTTGAAAATCTCCATCTTTGAAAACTCTAACTGTAGCAAAGTCCCGCTCGGTGGGGACTGCGGCGCCTTATCCCCGTTTTAGAACGTACAACAGCTTGCTCGCTCATTGTGCAAATATCTTTGAAAACTTTAACTGTAGCAAATTTCTGCTCTGTTACGACTAAGGCGCCCCTTTACGTTTCATGATTTGGAATGGTCTATTCGCTCACCGTGTAAAGGAACATTGAAAATTCTGATCTGTCAAATCCCCAACCCGGTGGGGCCTGGCCTACGGTCTTCTAATCTACTCACAAATAATTTAATCGTAATTGGTGATATTGAATTATTAAAATAACAAAGCGCAATATGGCAACAGAGATATGCAACATGTACTCCTTAATTCCAATTCAAATATCTTTTTAAATGATGTATTACTTATGGAATCGTGTTAATTAGAAGCTGGGATAGAAAAGTTATATAAACATTGTTATAAAAAGAATTGTCTCACTTTTCCGCGATTTTCTCCGAAACTTGCGTAATTGGGTGAAAAATAATGTTAAAAATCCTTAATAAGAAATGTGAGTGGAGTATCGGAATTCAAAAGTCTGCAAAATAAAAAAGAATAAAGGTGTTCCGGGTTTTCAGCGGTTTTCTCTGAACCTCCCGTGCTGAATTTAATAGCTTATATCAGTATGAAAGCTCGCAATGAAATTACTGCAAAATATATTTCGAATGATACATTATAAGTAATTTAATCATAATTAGAATTGGATATATTGGAATAAAGGTGTTCTATGTTTTCTGGGGTTTGCGCTGAAACTCCGGCACGGAATTTAATGGCTTATATCAGTTTAAAAAAATCTCCAATAAAATATATTTCAAATGATGCATTATAAGTAATCTTATATATATTATAAATGTGAATGTCCGTTTATTTGACTGAGTTTCACGCTAAAACTGCTCGATGGATTTCGATAAAATTTGTTATGGAGATAGCTTATACCCTAACTTAGAAAGTTGGCTGCCTTTTATTCCGAAAAAAAACTTTTTTTTGTTATTTTTATGCATAAAATAGCAATTTTGTAAGCTAATAATAGCAAAAAAAATAGCCATTTAAACCATAATTTAATTGTTGCCAAAATTAAATTTAATCTTATATATATTATAAATGTGAATGTCCGTTTACTTGACTGAGTTTCCCGCTAAAACTGCTCGATGGATTTCGATAAAATTTGTTATGGAGATAGCTTATACCCTAACTTAGAAAGTTGGCTGCCTTTTATTCCGAAAAAAAACTTTTTTTTGTTATTTTTATGCATAAAATAGCAATTTTGTAAGCTAATAATAGCAAAAAAATAGCCATTTAAACCATAATTTAATTGTTGCCAAAATTAAATTTAATTATCCATAATTTAATTGTTGTCGAGTTTATTTTTTTTTTTCCAACAGGAAATAAAATACATTTATCTAAACGTGAACAATAAAAAATAAAATAAATAAATAAATTATGCATCTCACAAAAATTGACGTCATTTTAAATTTAAAATTTCTTTTACAAAGTGCTAATATAGTTTACGATGCTAATGTGTGTTGTACTAAAATCAGTTTTATTTATAGATCCTCCTGAGTGATTTTTTAAATTGTTGCGTTGAAGTACACCGAACATTTTTCGCCAAAGGTTTAATTTAGCAACAGCGATTTTAATCTAGGTAGTTCAAGAAAAATGTAAAATTAATAAAGTTGTGTAGCACGATAATGTTTAGTTATTTATTTATTTTTTTATATACCATTCACTACGCTAATTTAACATACAAATAAATGAGCTGCTGTATGTGACTGCACTTGCACGCTGTCGGGCAGAAATATTTGATTAATTCAAATTAATATTTAAATAACTAAATAAAGATATGTTTAATAGAAAGCATAGTCTTGGAGACAAACTTGGCGAGTGGGCGATCAAATTTGGTGAAAAATGATAGTTTAGGGTTCCCGATGTTTCGAAGCTCTCCGACACACGGAAACGTAGACCTTGAGCTTACCAAGGAATTCTGGATGGAGTCATCTACAAGCCCCATCGCCAAAAGTTATAAGTAGGTGTGAGTTGATTTTTGCGAAAGAGTATGTAGTCACTGCGATCCAGAGTTATTCAGACATTCAGAGACCTATTCTGAGTCATTGCACTTTAGGGATTGAGCTCTAAGCAACTGGACATTTTTCGTGAGTGAGTGAAAGTTTTTGCTCTGGTGTAGTTGAGGTTATTTGCTTTACTCCTGTGGAACAAGTGACTATTTTTTAGACTGTCCCAGAACATTCATCGAATAATGACTTATACTGTACGAGTAACAGCTTCAACTGTTTCCAGAATATTCGAAGAATTAACACCAGCTATTGGACTATTTTCGAAAATATTTGTTTTAATAATAGTATTTTTGCACAGATTCGAGAAGTTCAAAAAATGTTTGATATTGCCAAGGAGGTCCCATACTAAAGCTGTGACGAAAATAGTCGCCAATCGAAATATATTCAGTTACAAAGAAATCATTTAAATATAGTATCCAGCGAAGCGGGCAAAGCCTGCTAGTTTAATCATAATTAGAATTGGAGGTATTGAAATTTTAAAATATTAAAGTGTCATCTGGCAGCAGAGATTTGGGATTTCTGCTTTTTAATTCCAGTTCAAATAAGTTTTAAAATGATAGATTACTTATGAAATTATGTTAATTGTTAATTAGGATCTGAGATACAAACATTAATAAATATAAACATTTCTATATATAAAAATTTGTGTCTGACTTATCCGTGGTTTTCTCCAAAACTTGCCTTATTCCGTGCTGTATATCGTTAAAAATCCTTAGTACGAAATGTGAGCGGAAATTGGAATTCGAAATTCTGTAAAATATAAAAGAATAAAAACGTTCTAGGTTTTCTATAGTTTCTTTCGAAAGTTTCAGGGAATGTAAAATTTTCGAGAGATTTATTGATTTCATTGAAGTTCATGATAAAAGTGGCGAATGCATGGCGAACATAATTTCTAAAAAGTTAGAGGATGATAAGTTATCCAACAGGGACTGCCATGGTCAGTCCTACGATAATTCAAACACGTCAGGAGCGTACAGATGCGTCCAAGCCAGAATAATAATAATAATAATACGCTGCTTTTCACCTTGCATTGCCCACTTCCTTAAACTTATTGGTGTACATGCCTTCTTTCTGCTCCGTGCTAAACGTCTATGTGGAGCTACGTGGAACTACTGTTCAAAGAATTTACAACTTTTTTGTTTCATCTAATTTATGCTGTGATATTATGAAACAAGAGCGAAAAACCACATGCGGTTCCCATAGATTATTAACTTTTTAACTATACGCACCTCCTGTTGCATCGTTTAACCGTCAATGCACTTTCGCTACTTGATCACACAGCGTTCAGACGGAATGGAAGAAAGACAGACACATAGACTAATTGAACTGATATTCACCCTTAAACATTGTTGTAAAGTGTTAAAAACGCTGAACACAAACGAAAAATGAAACACCAGCAGTATCCTGTTGTATAACGTATCTGAATATTTCAGTGTAGCTCTGTAAATCTTATCGCCAAACATTTCATATTCTGCCAAAAAAAAAAAAAAAAAAAAAAAAAACTCTTTTAGCATCTTAATAACGAATTTCAATTTAATTATAATTTGCGCAGTAAAAATCCCACTCATAAAACGCAAGGCTTTGACATTCTTTTGAGTGTTCCTGTACACAAACCAGCTGCGCTACTAATACCATTTTAAATGGTGAACAGCCCATAGTGAACCCGAAAAGATTTTTTTAAGAGTGATCATTTTAAAGAAATTCTAAAGACATTTTCGGACGGGGACGCTGGAGGAGATTAGAGGGCCAGACAGATAGACTAATTAAAATCATAATCACTCTTAAGCGTTGATTAAAGTGCAAAACGCTTAAACAATGTGAAACTGCAACTGCAGCAAATTTCAATCGTAATCCTTAATTTATCTGAATATTTTTGTGCGATCTTTTTTTTTTCTAATGTTAATCATACTATAATTCATAGAAAACAATTTTTGTGCATAGGAATAATGAATGTCTATTTCTTTACGATTGGTGCAAAATAAATGTATTGAAATATGGTTTATAGAAATACCTCTCATAGAACACAATGCTTTGGAATTCTTTCGTGTGTCATTGCACACAAACCAATGGTGGTATTTATTCCAGTTTCAATGGGGAACATTTCATAATAAACTTGAATAACATATAATAAAGACGTCTACGAAATGAGGCCAGGAATTTTGAATTTATTTTATACTTAGTGATATAGAATCAATCATGTTTAGAAAGTGTTCAACTGTGTCGGTAAAGGCATACAAAAAACTGACAACTGATATTGTTTTAACGAGATCAATTGCTTTTATTGAAGGGTTGGAAAATACATTAAAAGATTTCGTAACACTGGATTTGACAAATGGTTTAGAAAAGCTACTGCCGTTGTCGAGTTGATGTCATAGATACTACCATTAACCCTAACAAGGGTGCTGTTAGCATAATGAAAACGCAAATTTTAATTCTCAATTGCAAAAACTGGCCCCAGTTTATATATATATATATATATATATATAAATATATAAAATTTTTCTTTTATAACTTAGTGGGATAACTTCATTTATTTCCTTTCTTCTAATATTGTTGGTGAATTCTGGGGGCATTTCGTTTCAAATTGGAAAATTTTCACTCCTCTCAAAGAATTAAAGAACGTAGAGTACCGAAAGGAAAAGATGCCTGGCGAAACAAGTTGCAGACATTTGAAACAGAAACACTACAACCAACAAATGCTATATTAGATCGAATTTTAGTCGAAATTAATCACAGACTTGACAATGCGAGGAAAATAAATTATTATTTTGTATTTTTGACTGACGAAGCATTGATGAAAATGACTATAACAGATTTTTTAAAAATATATAGACTCAATTTGGCTCTTAAATATGTCAAGGGCTTGAATTCAGAAAAACGCTTTTCCGAACATGAAGTTTTCAAAGAACAGACCACTTTTATCGACAAATATTTATGAATTACATACAACCTGTTTCTTTATTGGAAGTTATATGTAAAAACGATTTGCTGAATGCATTTTCTAAAATAAGCATAATTTTCAGAATTTATGCAACTCTGCCTACAACTTCTATTTCATGTAAAAGAAGCTTTAAAAAATGAAACTCACTAAAGATTACGTTCCACAATGTCCCAAGAGCACTTGTCGGAATTGGGCAATATTTTCGACTGAGAGTAAACTAGTGGATCTGCAGATCAGGAGCCTCAACGTCCTATTTGCATCAGACATTTTTCAATAGGTCATTTTTATTTATTTCTTATTATATAATAGTATATATTGATTCGATCGACTTATTACCATAATCAGATACATTCCTGAGGGGGGCTGCCGCCCCCCTCAACCCCCCGCTGTATCTCTCTTTCTATACCTATTTATATATCATATAAAGTGTTACGGAATTGTAAATAATTGCATTTATTTTTGTATAAATTTTTTCAAAGAGGCTTAGTAAGTCTATAAAATGCTAATTTTGTGCATTTCTAGTCGTTTTAGCGTTAAAATAGCCTAATTTTCCTTTAAAAACGAATTGAAAAGCTTCAATAAGGGAAGAAATGGATTTGGCGCCAAATTTGGCGACTGTTTCCCTCCTTGGCGATTTTTTTTGGCGACCTTGGCGAGAAAATCCTTATTAGGGATATACCAAATATGGAAGCTCTAATCTCATTGGCTGATGAGATACGATAATTTTCCAGAACAGTCTGTGTTCGATAGAGTAGTATAAAAGGAGCATTTTTTTAGCCAAGGCTTCCAATCTCAGACCTGTGTCGGTTTCGTCAAATGCTTGCTTTGCTTTGAGCCTCTTTGAATGAGACTTGCTTTATGTGTTATTGCTAAACAGTTTGTACTGTTGTTTTGCTGTTAACGGCTGTTGTTTAAGCTATGTTTACTGGTTGAATTCAAGCTGATACTTGGTTTATAGACCTGTATTCTTCTGGAACTTTCTGTGAATAAATCACTGAATTTTTGCAAGTTTCGCCTTTCATTCTCGGACAACTTACAAACCCCCAAGTACGCAACAATATGCATTCTTATTAAACGACGGTCTTGTATTATTTCCCGGAAATTCATAAATACCGAATTTCATACAAAAAAAATTACATAGCATATCGGAAATATTTTGCGAAGCCTTTAAACTAATTATCAATTCTATGCCCACAATGTTCAACATGAAAACAGGCTTTTAAAATTCTAATAAAATTTCATTATATTTGATGGGGTGTAACCATGTTAAAATACACTTTTAAGAAATACCGACTATACACCATAAAAGTACGAAATTCCTTTATGTATCCCGGAAAAGTAGCCACAGTCATTATAAACGCCAATAATAAGAATAAATCTAATAAATTATAACTCATTAATCTTTCAAACTAATTTGACATCATTTGGATGATTACAGTACATACTCGGAATTATTTTGTGTGGTCCCATAAATTATTTAGTCTATACATAACCTTTTTTTAGAGTAAACATGATTTTAAGCATCTTTATAATGTATGTTAACTTTATTAAGTTCAATTCAGCATAAACGCATTAAAGTGCGCGCTTAAATTAAAAATTCGTCCATAGGCTCTAATGTTACGAAATTCTTTCGTGTGTCTTTGTAAACGAACCATAAACATTGTATACACCAGTAAAAACTATTCAGCTTATTTTGCGTTTAAAATTAATAATTGTTCCAAATTTAACATCGTTTGGATGACTAAGTGACATTGTCAGAACACTTTTGTAAGGTCCTGTACATTAATTAGAAAGCTTAAGAGCACATATTTTCTTCAAGCAACATAAGTTTAAGCATCTTACTCACGTACTCTAGTTTCATTTTCTTCATTGCAAAGTAATGATATTAAAATGCGTTTAAGCGAAATTCACCCCATACGCCGTAATGTTAAGAATTTTGGCGTGTCCCTGTACACAGTTTATAAAAAATATAGCAATGAAAATTATACAGCTTCTTATATGGAAAGCTGGAATGTGTGCGCCAATTTGCAAGTCAATCGAAGGATTTTTGCGGCCGCTATTGCGGTACATACAAATTCTTCCCATAGGCCGTAAGGATAAGAAAATTTTTGGCGTGTCCCTGTACACGAACAACAAAGGGAATACACACCTAACACTATACAGCTAATTCCGTTGGGCTCGTGAATATGTGTACCAAATTGCAAGTCTATAGCGTTATTTTTGGGGCCGCTATCGCGGTACATACAAATTCTTCCCATAGGCCGTAATTATAAAAAAAACTTTGGCGTGTCCCTGTACACGAACTACAAATGGAATGCACACCCAAAACTATACAGCTAATTTCGTGGGGATCATGAACATGTGTACAAAGTTTCAAGTCAATAGCGTGGTTTTTTCGGCCGCTATCGCACGATAGACAGACAGACAGACGGACCGACGGAACCCAAAATCCTTTTGAGTCTCAACAGAGGGCCTCCACTGACGTTTCGGGAAAAATTGAAGTCAATAGCTTGATTTTTGCGGCGGCTATCGCGGTACATACAGATTCTTCCCATAGGCCGTAATGATAGAAAATCTTTGGCGTGTCCCTGTACACGAACTACAAATGGAATACACACCTAAAACTATACAGCTGATTCCGTTGGGCTTATGAACATGTGTACCAAATTGCAAGTCGAAAGCGTGATTTTTGTGGCTGCTATCGCGGTACATACAAATTCCTCCCATAGGCCGTAATGATAAGAAAAACTTTGGCGTGTCCCTGTACACGAATTACAAATGGAATACACACCCAAAACTATACAGCTGATTTCGTGGGGCACATGAACACGTGTACCAAATTGCAAGTCAATAGCGCTATTTGTGCGGCCGCTATCGCGCGACAGACAGACACAGCCCAAAACCGTTTTGAGTCTCAATGTAGGGCCTCCACTGACGTTTCGGCAAATAGCCAACAATCTCAATTTTGACATTTTAACTGAAATAAAGTCCAGGAAAATAAACCTTTAGAATTACGTATAATTTTATAACTAAAATAAATAAGTTTGTAAAAGTCTCAGAATTTTATTTGTTAAAAAAGTTTGCTTTGGGGGCGGCAAATTGGAAGTCTGCACCCCCCTTTTAAAAATGTAGATCCGGTACTGCTAAGTGGATGCCTACGTCATAGAAAGAACATTGTCACAAAATTTCATGCTTCTAGGTCCAGGGGTTTGGTCTGGGCGATGATGAATCACCCCCTCATTCACTCAGACAGGCAGAACGATTATATATATATATATATATATATGTGTGTGTGTGTGTACATTGTCAGTATACAAATTATATTATTTAAACAAAATTATGTTAAAATTTCATTTTGTTACTCATTGTACTCATTTGTTACTCATTTTGCATTTAAACCAATTTTATTTAACATGTACGGCTTACAAAAAAAAAAAAAAAAGGAAAGGAATGAGAAAAAGTAAATGTTACATAAAAAAAGTAATAAACTATTCAATATTATATAATTCTATAAAGAAACTGTCACTGTAAAATTACTGAAGATAAAACTTATTTTACATCAGTCAGATAGCACCCTTTCTCCCTTCCCATGTTATCCAATGGGATTTTTGTCGCGTCATTTTATAATTATATTTTATTCAAAAATGAACTTTTTCGAATTCTGTTTTTTGAATATTACTCTTTGAACAGGTCGTCTTTTAGCTTAGTGAGCAATTTTTCGAAAAAATAAATTTAAATATTTTACTTAGAGATCCACACTTAGAGTCCATAATTTACTTATTGAAATAAAATATTTAAATTAACGGTAGTATAAATTCTTTCATATTATCGTTTAGGGTCAGGGAAATGCATGAATGTAGAGTGGGAAGTCAATATACTGTGATAACTTAATTTTCTCGATGAATATCATACAGACTTTTTGGACAGTGATATTTTCGATTTGGTAGGTAGCACGAATAAAGATAAAGAAGGTAGATACACTGCGGTAACTTGGTTTTTCTCTTAATGAAAGAGAGAGATCGTTTGGGGTTGGCAGTTGGGATTATGCTTCTCTATTTTAGTCAGTGAGCAATAGAATAGGAGAAAAAAAGAAAAAGGGTTGCATCTTGCATTAGTATAAGCTATTCAGCTCTCTTTTTGTTCCGGCTTTGTTCGGTGCGCGGTGGGGAAAGCAGAATTTGAAGAAGGTATTTAAGGTTGGCGTTCAACATTATTTATCGGCACATCGATGGTGCGCGCACAAGTGGTTGCATTAGTATAAGCTATTCGGCGCTCGCTTTGTTCGGTGCGTGGTGATGGGTGCTAGTGGGGTCAACATTATTTATCGGCGCATCGATCGATCGCTAAGTGCGTGCTAAGAAATATCGATAGAGGGATATATCGGCAGAGCAAGATCTTTAATATCGTTATTGCGATATTAAAAAACATATTGATACTTGGGGATATATTGATAAATACTCCAGCCCTTATTCCAAGTTGGTGAATGATCGGACTTTAGTTGCTCTATGAGCAACAAATAAATTTTTTTTAGAAGGATTATTTATCCAATTAATAGAGGCATTGGACATCTGAGGTATTTTATGGCTGTGGAGGTCTTTCGTAGGGAAATTTTGATTATCTAAATTTTTCTGAAGTGCGAGATTTTCCTTATTTAATATCACGTTTTCATTTTTTAGGGTATTTTCAACTTTAGTGGTTTCAACAGATTTAACGTGCAAGTTTTTCTCTATAAATCATCAATTTTAGAACGTAAGACAATATTTTCAACTAAATAGTTCAGGAGGTGTTTTTGAAGATCTATAACACAATTTGGACTCAAAATCGCAGAAATCATATTACTATCAATTTGATTTGTAACAGAAATCGGAACTTTTTTAACAGGCCTTGAAAAGGTGAATGAGAATTCGCGGGAAAATCGATATCGGAGTATTTTCAGACAGATTTTTCTCTATAAAAACTTTAGACTCAGAAGCAGATAATTTTTGACAGTTAATTGGAATATCAGATAATTTAAGAGTAGAGCCTGGTTCTAGGGACAGAGTTTTATCACATTTTTTACCTTGTATTAATGTAGAATTACGGTCAACATTGCCGACCCTTTTCTTGGCACTGTGAAGGGTTAAATCAGACGTGCGAGCATTTTGCACTAAAGCCACAAAGGAGAGACGGGTGTGATGCATAGAATCTGTAGATGGGATAGGAGGAGCTGCTCGGATACAGAAACCAACATTGGGTGCACAAGCTGTTTCGTAGGTGACAGTGTTTAATTCGCAGACTGATAATGGGTCATTGGGAGATTCTCTCCAAATGATTCTTTGGTATTTTCTATCTTCATTTGTAATTAAGATTTGCCTATAAATTTTCTCTATATCGGCACTGAAGGCTACAGGGTTGGATCGAAATTTTACTAACTAAATTGTCAAAAATATGTGATTGTAGTTTAGGACCAATATATAGAATATCATTTAATGATTTATGGTTTTAAACGATGCATCGAAAACGCCACGTAATTTTTTAGTTTCACTATTTTGATTTATGACCGTATGATGCGGTAAATAATAATGTGGCACTTCATCAATTTCATTTTGATTTAACTTTTTCATATGACCCAATGATATATATTCGTTCATGAAATTAGAATAAGCTGTCTTTAATTGTGGATCCCTTTTAAGTTTATTTTCGATTGAAAGAAATCTTGAAATAGCACCTGATAGACTGTCACCTAGTGCCTTATCTGACTTCTGACTTAACTCCTTAACGCGCGCTGTCTTCGCTGCGAGGACGCACAATTTAAGATCCAGCTGCAAAAATTCACCCCGGAAATTTTTTAGCAAAAATTTACGTTTATAACATAACAGAAAAGGCCGGTTTTTTTAACCTTAAAATTTAAAATTTCTTTTGGTTTAATTTAGTTCATGAATTCCGGTGGCAGTATAATTTAAATGATCTGAATTGTCTTGCACTGCAAAGGGTTAAACGGTAGATGAACTATATATTTACCATGACTATTTCTTTTAGTTGTTGTTATGTAGAAATTTTCTACAAGATCATTTTCTATATATTTACTTTCTACCTTCTGCATTGATTCAGTTTAAAAAAAATGTTTTAAGGTGTTATTTGTCATCATCAACAGTAATGTGACATAAAGTTAAGTTTGTAAAATGAGAACTCTCAACTTTTCTTGAAAGGAGGTAACCTAGTTTCATCGGAAAAGCCGTAGGTGTTCCAGATGGCCTTTGAATAGGATTGCCATTGCAGATTGAAGCAACTATTTCTGCACCAAGTAATATATCTATGGAACCACTTACATAAAACTGTGGATCAGCCAGCTGCAATGTTTGAATATGTGGCCAGTCGTGTTGCACCAGTTGGAAATTAGGGAGAGGTGAGGTAACCCTGTCAACGATAAAAGCGTTGACCGAAAATGACTCTGAAATGAAAAATGCAGTGAAATGATATGATATGATGAAAAATGCAGTGTGAATTGAAATTCAGTTTCATTGAGAGCAGTCTCTGCTAAAACACAATTAATCCCTACTATACTATGCGACATGCTCCGTAAAGTCAAATTTAGTCGCTTAGCACATTCCTTTGTAATTAATGAATTTTGACTAGCATTATCTATCAAAGTTTTACAATGCATAGCTTTCCCTTTACTTAATTTAACTTTAATTAATGCTGTTGACAGTAACACATTATTCGAATAAAACTGAGCGCTATTTGAAACTGACATTTCTGGCGATACATGATTCGCCCTTTTAGAATTTTGATTTCTACCATAAACATGCAGTAAGGTATGCTGTTTTTTGGCACAATTTTTACAATTGATGTTTATCCTACAATTCTCCAGCCTATGATTTTGTAAGCAATTTTGACATAATTTATTTAACTCAATGAATTTCCATCTTTCTTTAACAGGTTTTGAATTAAATGTCGGACATTTAAATAGCGCATGACGCTCATTACAAAGAATGCACATATTTTCCCTTTTCACAATTGTACTAAGTACATTATTTGTTTTCTTCGAATTAGTGAATTTTACTTCTTGTTTACATTTTATCTCTTCAACACCGCGTGCTTCGCGCTCAACGAATTTCCTAAAAAGATCAAGATCAGGCAATTTATCACTATCCAACATTTTAATTCCCATCTCTGTTTTAATGATTCATCCAATTTACCCATTATGAATTTTATTATAATTAAGTCACTTAACACATAGAATCTAAAGCCAAAGTTTTTAAATTTCTGACAGCTTCATTACAAGTGTCTAATAACTCAAGTAAAGTTTTAGCATTGTTTGCTTTTACAATTTTCATAGAAAATATTTTGTTAATTTGACTCAATGATAATTGTCTTTTATTTTCATATCTATCATTTAATATTTCCCAACATTGATCTAAATTTTCATCTTTTAAAGCGAATCCTCGAATTAATTTAGCTGCATTTCTGCACACTGACTAATGCAAATATTGCAGCTTTTCAATTTTGGATAATTGATTATTATTTAGAATTGTCGAATTAAAAATCTCCTTAAAAGAAATCCAATTTTCGGCTTCACCGAAAAATTTCGGGAGATCAAATTTCGGTAATTTAATAAGAGCGGATTTACCATTTTTCTCTTCTTTATTTTCCGAGTGAGTTTCTGAATCACATGCATTTACTTCTGTTTTGTTCTCTAACTCCACTAGTAAATCGAAAACAACACCCCTATATCTCAAATACATATCCATGTAATCCTCATTGTCTTTAGCGGATAAATTATATAATATTTCTGAGATTTCATGATCATATGATTGAACTTTGGCTTTTAATAATTTAACTTTGGATTGTTCATCTTTACTACACTCTTTTACTCTATCTCTAAAACTATCGATTTCTTTACATAAATTTTCAAATAATAAAACTTGCTTCGATAATTTCGGCATTTTAGAATATACAAGTTTAAATACACATAAATATAGGCCTTCGAATTACAGAATAAACATTTAAGAACAAAAATAAATCATTTCAAGAATAAATGATTACGACTAAGAATAAGAATAAAAATATCAAATGCATATTAGATACATATTAAATATATTTTTATATTTTAACATCATCGATAGCTCTTGGCTTAGACGGACCAAACTTATGTATGATTAATTTTGAATAAGATAAAGAATAAGAATGGTAATCCGAATAATAAATAAAAACAAAACAGACTTCTGTTTTTAAAGCGAAACTGATGTTGCATGCAAAGATTAAATTGAATTGTACTCACCATTCTCCCAGATTTCCACTTTGATTGCAGTAAATGAGGCCATATATAAATAATGAAGAATCCAAATGAATGCAGAATCTTGAATTTTTAATTACAAACTTGTAATCAGAATAGCTGACGACATATACATAATGATATTTCATAGAATTAATCGACCCACATTTAAAAGAATTTGCTAATTTGAATTATTCTACATTTTTTTGCACATGGAAATAACGAATAATTTTCACATAGAATCAGATTAATAGTTCCATCGTTAATCCATTGTATATTACGAGTGTTTTTTATTTCGACTGAAAAGAATATGTCCATATAAAACATAGAAAAAGAGAACTATTAAGTTCGATACAGAATAATCATACATGATTTTAATAGACTACAAATAAACCCAAAGGTTTGACTTGACTTCACAAATAATTTTATAAATCACAATAATAACGAATAAAGAATAAAGTTTGATTCAGAATGATCATGCATGATTTCACTAGATTACGAATAAACCCAAACGGTTTTACTTGAATGAATAAGTATGTTCCGAGCAACTATATAAGAAAAAAAGAATTAAAGTTTTTTCTCTCTCTTTTCACGTGACTGTCTACTTGGGAGGACCGGCAACCGCATAACCGCTCCAAATTCTCAACATTAAGAATGTTTCACCTTTGTGTTGAACTTGAGAAGAAAGTATAAATCTTCTGCATAGTGCCAATAGTCAAGGATTTTGTCCCAACATTAGCTGCATAAACACAAACTAAATAAGTGAATGATTATTGCCGACACAAACATTTTCTTTGGGTTTTACATCCAGAATATATTTCTGAACATCACTAATGTGTCCAGACATAGTTGCAGCCTTATCCGTAGCAATTTTCAAGCTTTAGACCCTCTGCTTGCAATTTATCATATATTTGTTCTGTAATTGTTTTAGCTGTTTTTCCTGTTAATTTGATGGAATCTATAGCTTCCTCAACTTTTACTTCAGTATCATCAATATGCACATATCTAACCACTTAAGATATTTGATCAGTATGTGAAATATCTTGTATGCTATCAAACATGATCAAAAAGTATTTGGCCTTTAAAATTCTTAGGAAAATTCGTATTATTATGTGATCACCAAGAAGTTTGATGAATTAATTTTTGACTTTGTGTTGGCAAATGTGATACTATATATATAGCCATTCTTTAAGGTGTTGATTAGCAACTTAGTCATAGTTAGAAAGTAACTTGAAAGTTTCAAGGAAATTTCCAAAATTATCACCTGTATTCAGATCTTCTAAATGCTCTCGTAAGGGTAAGGACTCTCTGACTAAATACAGCACACAATCAAGAATACCTGTTAATATCATTTTCCATTTTTCGAATGACTTCTATTGCTCAATTTGTAAAGCAGCATCTGTTGTTTTATCCTTCTGTAGTTGTATTTCAAACTCTTTCCATTTTTGAAATGCTTTTACACGGTTAAAACTTTTTTCATGATTCAATAACCTAGGATTTAATTTAAAACCCTCATGGCTATGCAAAGGAACTTTTGCCAGTACTCTTTTGAAAAAGCCTAAAAGGAAAGCAATAAGCAGCACATTTTATTAAAGAATATACTAACACTGTTTGAAAACTCTTCCCCCATTCTCCAAATTCATGTAGAACTAGTCAACAGAAAATGGTCTGCCATTGATCCCTTTGAAAAAATGCATCTTTATTCTGTATCCTGGATGGTCCTCTTTTTACAAGTCCTTCTTTTAAAGATTTACCTATACTTTATGACGAATAACTAATATAAAAGAAAAAAAAAATTCATGACTAATATGTAACAGAGTAGTTAATTCTTCAGACTTTGAAATGTGAATTGGTAAAACCATATTGTGCTTTTTGCTTGTTTTCATAGCAGAAAATGAACAATTTAATGACTCCCTATTTATAACCTGTCAAGACTTCCAACAAATTTTTTATGCTGTGCTAATTCTAATTTTTGCCTTTTCCTGCCTTGTGAGTCAGACTCCTTTTATTTAGACATCATGGTTAACTATCATCTAAAAAATTATTTAAAAAATAATTACACTATTTTATATCATAACAAATTTATTTTCATTAAAATTTCATATTACAAAAGCAAGCTTTATAGCATAGTTTACTGAGTAATATTCACTAATGTTAAAAATTTTTAGACCATCATCCCCTTTCATTGCCCATGCAGATCTTTGGAACATCTTTTGCTTACCTTATCATACAGTAAAATAAGCAGATATATATATAAGAGGTAGTCAACCAGGAAAAAAATGTAATAATTTAAAAGTTAAAATGGGTTTTTTATTTAATGTATTTTGAATCAATTATCTGATTCAAATAAAAAATATTGTGTTAGCCAGATTTTGCTCTGATTAATAAGTGTACCAATTTTTGTAGTGATGGGTTGAATGGTGTAGCTTAATATAGTGAACTAAATCTGACCAGAACAAACTTTCAGCTATATACATTAAAAAAAAGTTTGCACGTTTATTAAAGATGACATACTGCAAAGTAGTAACAATGCAAAATCTTTGTTTGAAAGAAATAGTTCAACCTGTCATATTTAAGAAAAAAAAAAAAAAAAAAAAAAAGAAAATTCAAACTATAAAAACTAGATAACTGAAAATTAAAAACTTAAATTAATTTTATTATGAAAACTTTTCCCAATGTTCTTTCCAAAAAGTTTCTTATTTCCCCATTTTTGCAATAAATTTTGAAATTTCTTGAGTTTTCTAGGTTTTACCTGAATTCCAGGTAGTAATCCTTTTTAGTTTAAAGGTTATTTTCACCTAACTTGTGTAAATATGAGCTGAGATATTTTAGGAAGATTTTTCATAGAAATATTTCCTTTAACCCATATCCCTTGAATAGACGATAATTTACCATAACAAATACTAACACCATTTTTAGTAGCGGTTTGATAATTAATATATTGATAAGCAGCTTTCTCATTATGAGGCATGAGCAAAAATTAAATTTTTTTTTTTTTTTTTTTTTTTTTTATGAAGAATTTTTAAAATATAAGAATACATTAAAAACTTAATAAGATTGCTTTAAAAACTAGTTATGTTCAATGTCTGGATAAGAAAGCACCAGGTATGCATTCAGTTCAAAATTCTGTAAAAAAAAAAAAAAAAAAAAAAACAGACAAATATATATATATATATATATATTTTTTTTTTAAGCAAGAAAAGTCTACAGCAAAATAAATAAATAACAAAAATAAGTTCAGAGGTAGCTTGTTTCACCCCTGTATATGTTTCTTAATATGTTGTTTGAAATGTCAATGTGCTGTGATGATGGAGCATTCACTAATGAAGAATGCTTATAATGACATATAAAATTTCAACGGAGACACCAGTGGCGTAGCGTGACATTTGAATCTGGGCATGCTCTGAAGTCAACTATGGAAAGAACACTACTCATCAAGGCGATATCATTTCATCAAATTTAAGCTCGGATTTTTCCATTTTCTTGGTTGGTTGATTGTAGGATTCAAGTCCAATTGACTGTACTTGGATCCCAGGCCTATGGGTGGAATGCCGTCCGTGGGAGTCTTTGTAAGAGGTTCTAGCCAGATTTACTCGAGTTTCGTAGAAAACCACGGAAATCTCTGAACGGCTCGGTTGAAGAGTGCGACCTTGGATCGAACCCGACACTTCCCATCTACCAACTTTGAGCGCAAACCCGCTCAGTCGCTGGTGGGCTTCAATTTCTCGGAATCTTATACAAAATTTTACATACAAATTTTGTCGCTTTAACTTTAAATCATACATCTAAAGGACTCTTATATTAACTTATTGAAGGCCGCTTCACTAATAGCTGTATTTAAATGAATTTTCAAAAAAATTTAATCACAATTTTTTATATCACTTTAGAAATAAAAAATTAAAAGAAAAGAAAGACAAAAGGAATAGTGGGAACCGGAAAGAAAAAATCCATTAAAATCGCTGAAAACTTGGCTTTAGGCTCTCGCTGCGTTCTACTGTGTCTTCCACAACCGCACAATGTCGGACTGAAGACCCCACTGCTATTAGCACGCACGCCGTAAGGGAGCACTTGAATGTATAGGTGCTTATCTGACCTCTGATAGTTCTTATACAAGAAGTTAATTGTTACAATTTTTAATAAAGTTAAATATTTTATAAGTTTAATTCTTTCTATCATATTACCATTTGATTTCGAGAAAAACAATGCATTAAAATTAATAAACGTTTCTCTTCAAAGGGAGGTATTACGCCTTTACATAAACAATTATTTTTGAAAACGCAACTATTATGTGTATATATATATATATATATATATATATATATATATATATATTTTTTTTTTTTTTTAAGAAAGAAAGAAAGAAAGAAAGAAAAAAGAAAGTTTCGCTCAGGAAAAGATATAACCAAACTAAGAAAGTGTTTCTTGTTCAAAACTAACGTTAAAAAAAAAAAAAAAAGAAGAAGCAGTATTAAAATTTTATTATATAAAAACTATTTAATTGCATGGCTTAATGTGAAAGAATGAAAAATAAATAGAATAGCGATCTTTACTAAGGAATGCAGGATGAAAAGAAAAACACACAAATTAGATAAAATTTAATAAAATAAAGCAGAAAAATTAACGGAAAATTAGAAAATAAATAAATAAATAAACAAATAAAATAATTAATTTAAGAAATTCAGATTCGAAAATTAAGAAAAGAAAAGAAGCAAAAAAAGAAAAGGAAAAAAAAAAAAAAAACTATGCACACCTGCAAGATCAAAGCTACGCATCTGCCAATTTTTTATAGATCTGCGATCAGTGACCATCATAGCGCATACAGGCATACATAAAAAAGACATTAGGAAAAAAAAAACTTTTTCTGGCACATAAAACAATTTTTGGAAATTTATCAAAATTTTATGTTGCAATTTAATCATCATTTTCAAATAAACTTTTTTTTTTAAGTTTTTTTATTACATCATTGTAAAATGAAGTATAAGTTTTAATTTATCAATCAGTTGGAGAAACCAACTCTCTATGCGAACATCTCTACCGAAGGTAACAAAATCCCTAATGCTGTAAAAATACCTAAAACTGCAGAATATGCTCTCCAAGGATCGCATGCCTTGAATCGTTTACACAGCGGAACTCCCCTTGTACTTAGTACGAGAGAAAATTAGAGGGACGTTGAATATTCCCTCAAATAGCAAAAAATCCCTATATCAGGGCATGCTTTACAAAGGCAGCATGACCTAAGCAATAACCGGTCAGCAGGAGAAGAGGGTGACGGTATCTCTGGGATGATAATGGTCAGCAGATGACGCCTAAACAAAGCCGGGGGCGGGGGGTACTAACGACAATAGTAAGAAAGAAAAAAAAAGCACTCGGATTTATCCAGGAATAATTTAACAAAAGAAATTTCCTTTCACTATAATTTTACAAAACTGAATGACGAATAATGTATAAATGGAAGCGAGTATTTAACAAAATTAGTTGAAATAATTTATTTTTAAATAAATTCTGTTTAAAGTTTAGATAGTTTCTAGTGGGTATGCGGCGCATGCTTAGCATACCCAGAGAATACGCCACTGGTCTACACAATGATTTCTTGCAGCAATGAACGGAGCATGTAACAGTAATTTCTTTCATGACACTTCCTGGTAAGCTAAAAATATACGTGACTTATTGCTACCAGATTTTAAAATAAAAATTTCCTCAATCAATATGGCCCGCTCTGTATACTTAATGTAAATGGCGTTTTATTTTATAGAATATACTAGCAGACTTTACCCGTTTTGCTGATCACTATATTTAAATGAATGAAAAAACAGAATCACTTTTTTTATTGCTTTATAAACAAAAACTAAAAAGAAAATCCATTGAAATTGCTTAAAACCTCTCTTCAGGTCCCCGATGCCCCCGGAATAATTTTCTATACTGGCAAAATCTCATGCCCGTGTCTTTATTGACTGTGATAATGCCTTACCCATGGACCAATTTCAATGCTTATTGTATGATAGTTTTGAAATGGACAGTATTACAAAAAATCGAAGTAGCCCTTTTATATTTAAATCCCAATTACACATGAACAACATTATACATACTATACATAACATCAGTGGCGGTTCTACATTAAGGGCCAACGAGGCACGGCCCCACCTAAATTCTTTCTCGATTAATATAGTAATAATAATAATTCTTTTGTTTTTTATAACTGTTCAAAAACATATATACAAAATAACAACGGCTATCTAACTTTTTCTTAATCTTCTTTCACTATCATTTATTTGTCAATATCTTTTTTTCAGCTGTCACAAATCACTAATGAGTGACCGACTGCTACTTCCTTTCCTTATCTAAAAGAATGGGGCCGTTTACAATCGGCCCGAAATTGGCGTGTTTATTTGTACAGTTTATTCTACGGGTTAACAGATTTGGCGACGAACTGCTTTATCAGTGTTAGCACGCTGAAATTTTGTCGTTGATGGGACCACAATTCCAAAGGGCCAGTCATTGTGGGCTGTAGGGAAAAAACTGTCTCCTTTAAAATATGTTAACCATAAAATTCGCAGATGAAATTTAGCGACTACTGCATTACTTTTTTTTTTCCCCTCATTGATTTTTTGGTGCATTTTTTAGAGTTATATGTGACGGTTTAAAATTTTAGTGTTTAAAAAAGAAATCTGGTAATAGTCAAAAATATTTTCTAGAATAGCCTTTGAGATAAAAGCTCGTATAAGAATTTAAAACCTCTTTACCTAAAATATTTTGAATTTAAATGGGGGGGGGGGGGGGGAAATGAAAATGAAAATAAAATAAGATTTTTTTTTTTTTTTTTTTTTCAAGAATAGTGTACTAAAACTTTTATGCAAATAAATTGCAAAATTTTTAGACAAATAATTAATGGATAAATGGATTAAATATCTGCATAAAATTGTGATTTATTATTATTATTAAATGATTTTCTTTTAAATACGATTTAATAGAAACATACACAATGTTCCTTTTTTTTTTTTTTTTTTTAAGATGATAGGCCGTTTTATTTCTTGAAAGTTAATTTAAATTATCTAAAATTAAGCTCTTAAAGTGAGAAACATGTTTTTTTTTTTTTTTTTTTTAACAGGTATCCACATTACATTATTCCTGACTTTCTAAATTACAATATAACTTCTTACAGATTGGTTAAGGTTTATTTTTTTTAAGATAAGAAACATGAATATAACACTTGAAATTCTATAATTAAAAGACTTAGGGATATAATTAGCGAAAGCTAAATAATATTACACGCTGAGATTTGAATTTAAATTTTAATGGTGTAGTGTTAGGGTTAAAGTCAGTTGACTAAAAGAGGGTCAGAGACCTGAGTGGTGTACTTTCTGTAAAGAGTCTTTCTAAGTGTTACATAGCCCATATTTATGTGAGTTTTGGAGAAAACCATGGAAAACTCCAAATGCATATGTCGACGAAAGCGACTTGCTATCGAACTTGGCAATTTCCATCTACCAGCTTCCAGATATTTAAATTTTGATATTCCATTGATCAGAACATTGCAGAATTTTGCAATTGTAGTTATAAAACTTTAATTTTTGAGATAATTTTATACAATTTTTTTCCATAGTGTTGAATTTAAGATTCGCCATCATAAAAAAAAAAAATCCAAAATTTAGTTTTACATCCCACTTTAATAATGTTTGTTTTCATGTTTGAATAATGAACAGTATTAATGTTAAATTACTCATCATATGATGGATCGGGCCCCAACTATGAAAATTTGCACGAGCCGCCACTGCATAACATTTACTTTCATGATATTCTCTTTTTTATTTTGAATTATCTGATCACGGTCAGCCATAAAATGACAGCAATTTCAATCCAAATATAGTACAGCAGATCTTTGTAACAGAACCCTAAAAACACAAGATTGTGTGTTATGTAGAAATTTGCATTATATAGATCCTGTTTCACATATTAAACTTACCTTTTAAACTAGGCCAGGTATGTCTGAAACATAATTAAAACAGAGTAGGGTAATTTTAAGTTACATTCCTTGGAACAGAAATTAGAAAATTATAAATTTCATCGTTAAATTTACTTTATAAACATAGTTCAATCATGCACATACCAAACCATTCATTATATTATTCATTAAAAAAAAAAAATAAAAAAAATCGTAATAGAAATTTTTTTATTAAAAAGCTCTGAATGAAGGAGATAAAGAAAAACTAATGTATCACATTTAGTCTTCTAGAGACTACAACATGCTTGCCAACATACTAATTAACATCCCATAGTATTGTTAGCCCTGCCTTCTTCACACCAGTATCTTTTTAGAGTATTTTTTTTCTCATTTAATTGTAATTGAATTTGGAAAATATTACACTAAAAATTTACTGGTGTGTAAAGAAGGACGGGACTAACAACACTATGGAATATTAATTAGGATGTTGGCAAGTATGCTACAATATTAGTATCCAAGTAAAAGTATTACAATGTAAGAAAGTAAGTGTTTTTTAACTGCAATATTCATTGTTTATGTCTGAAAAGTCCTGCATTATATAGAGAATTGTACTATATAGAATTACATTATAAAGATTTCCTACAGTCTAACAATATTCTACGAGTGCTATTTCAATTGTATGAGACAACTAATACTTTGTGATTTTATATATTTTCCATTTTAAAAATTTTATAGTTAGTTAATTGTGGTCGGTGTACAGAAAAATAAAGAAATATTTATACCTGATATCATGGTACAGCTTTATTATAGTTCCTCCTTGGCGACTCTTGAGTGTTTGTCGCCATTTTGGCAATGGGTTTTTTAGTATAATTTCCTGTATAAAAAAGGAAGAATTGTTTGAGTACTTATTTTGCTAACACTTTTAACAATTGCACCTTTTCTTTAATTTACAAGAATATTTTAATTCTGTTTATAATTTTAATGAATTTCGTGGTTTAAAATTGTGCTTGTAGAAATAAATTTTCTATTTTTAAAAGTGCTATTTTTTTTTTTTAATAAAATTTTACAGTCAGACAAAAAAGATAATTTACGTGATTATTGTTTCTGTTTTATTATTATTATTATTTTGTAATATTTTATAATTTATTTAGATTTTTGATGTGCTACTTAGCTTAAAAGGCTATTGCGAAAGTAAAGTCCTAGACGAAAATGTCCGGACTACTTCAATGTCAATATTTAAAAAATTGCTCAAGGGTCTATATGAACAAAGCTCTTCTTCTTATGATGCTTAATTAGTTTTCATGTCAAGCATACTATTTGTGCCAAAAACATACAAATTAAGACATCCAAAATTGAGATAGAATAAAAAGTTTATGAAACAAAACTCGAAAACATGATGGGTTATTATTATTATTATTAATATTTTATTATTATTTAATTTTAAAGCTATGATGACATCATTTTGTTTAAGCATAAGCAAATTCAATTTTTGAATTTTATTTTTATTTACATGAAAATATATTTCTCTTTATGTCGGGGTGTGGAATCTATTGTGAAACAACCACACGACTTCCATTTCTCACTATCACACACATATTTTTGCCCTTTTTTACTTTCTTCGATATGTATATTATACTAGCCGCATTCGATGACCAGCTGGTTTGCGATCCTTAAAAAATCCGACATTACGAAACTCCCGCTCAGTGGCGCCTACGGCACCTTTTTCACGTTTCAGGTCCTAGAGCAGCTTATTGACATATAGTGAAAATAGCTTTATTGAAAAATTTAATCTCAGTAAACTCCCGCTCAGTAGTGCCTTCTTCCCGTTTCAATATCTGAAACAGCCTGTTCGCTCACCAAGTTATGATCTTTCAAAATTCTGACTTCAGCAAAGGGCTTGTAAACCCCACAATCGTCTATATACCAATTTTTAACGGTCTAACTCAATTTCTATTTTTTTTGCCCCCCTGCCCCCTAATAATTTTACACTTTCGTAAATATCCTCATTCGATTCGTAGGCTCCCAAAACCTATATATACACATTTTGAACGGTCTAACTCAATTTCTAAATTTTTGTCTCCCTGCCCCTCTAATAATTTTACACTTTCAAAAATATCCTCATTCGACTTATAGGCTCTCAAAACCTATATATACCGATTTTGTGCCCCCCTAATAATTTTACACTTTCGAAAATATCCTCATTCGACTTCTAGGCCCCCAAAACCTATATATACCAATTTTGAACGGTCGAACTCAATTTATAATAATAAATTAAATATAAAAACCTTAATATGTACCTCATATTACTTCATTACTATTTTCAGCTGGGCACCCAGCTCTTTTCAAACGATCTTCATCTGTGCCGGATCTCTTAGAGTTGTGGTCTTTTATAGATTTCATAAGTTGATTCCACATCCGGTCAGGAGCCATTGCGTCACTGTCATTGCACACATCCGGCGTTGTTGTGATTTCTATGGCTTCTCTAAACATCGCGTAATTATAATTATTGTAGTTAGCTATCTTTTTAGTTTTTTCAAAATTTATTATAAATTCTTCATTATCGAAAGTTTTAGCTAAAGCTGTATTTATTTTTTCTGTTTTGATATCGTTTTTATGTTAGTCTAGTTTTAATCTTTCGTTTCGTTACACCGATGTATGAACTTGGTTTATTGTCTTGTTATTTGCAGTGGCGGATCCAGAACTTGACTTTTGGGGGGGGCTAAGATTTTTCAAAGATAAAAGACCAATCAAAGACCAATAAAAAATTTAGAATTGCAATATTCAATAGTGAATGTCAGTGTTTTTAGGGGGGCTACAGCCCCCTAGCCCCCCCCTTAAATCCGCCACTGGTTATTTGTGTACGGTATTTGGTAAATTCTGGCAGTTTCCAAAGGGGGGGATGGGGTCTTTATCATTACGTATTAATTGAAAATATTCGGGTTGGGTTTTATAGGGATATTCACGCCAATTTTATTTGCAGTGTTTTCAATTTTATTCGATGAAATTAAAAACACTGGAAATAAAATTAGGATCCCCCCTAACTCACCTTTCTTATTAACACATGCAGGGCTCTGCCCACCTATTCTCTGCTTTCTTTCACTGAAAAGGAATATTAATAGTGCATATTACAAGACAAAAGCAGAAAGTTATTATGGAAATCCTCATATTCAATGTCAAATTGAAATGTATAATATTTATATTATTTTTAATAGAAAGAAATTCATAATATCTATACCATTTTGCATTACAGCTTTAGTATATGATCATTTTTATTTCTTTTTACAACCTTAGATCTGGACCACAGTACCCCAGTCGGTAGAGCGCCGAGCTCGTAATTGGAAGATTGTGGGTTCGGTTCTCGAGCTGGCCAAAGACCACCATGGCTGGCGCACGTAAAATATGTCGTAGCTGCAATATCCTCCATGTTCCCATCAAAATTATACCTCTGGGGGCCACCAAAGCAGGGGAGTCATCCCCTCCGTGTAGGACCAAAACAGTGGTGACATGTCTCCGGAATATCCATAGGGGTGCATCCCAGACCGTTGCCAATTATACATAGTGCAGTAATGGTGCGACGTCAAACACAACCTACGTAATTATCTACCTACTTACACCCATGGATCATACTTTAATTTTGCCGTATAAGAAAATTAATTTTCTAAAAGGAGAGAAAAAAAGTTTATATTTATTTTCTTTCTTTTTTACATGCATGGTTTTGGGCAGTGGTACCCTTGTCGGTAAAGTGCCGAGCACGTAATTGGAAGATTGCCGATTTGATACTTGAGTAGGCTAAAGACCGTCGTGTAAAATAATAGTGACTGGTGCACTTAAGAGCGGACAATACCTAATCTCGCCGGCAGCCTTCGCCCATGTTATTCAATGGGAAAATTTGTTCACATAATTACTCATTACCTAATGAATATTTTTCAATTCTGTTTTCACATTTGGAAAATTCATAAGCGTTAAATTAGTACTTCTTTTCCAAAAATTGATTTTTTAAAATTTTAGTATTTCATTTTGCGACTAGAAAATGAGAAAAATGCATTTCGTGAAAAATCGCATTTTTGAACTCAAAATTAAAATGTAAAAATTAAAAAAAATGAATTTTTCAAAAAGGAGTACTCATTTAACGGTTATGAATTTTCTGACTGCGAAAACAGAATTAAAAAATATTCATTAGGTAATGTGTAATTGTCGCAACAAATTTTCCCGTAGAATAACATGGGCGAAGGCTGCCGGCGAGATTAGGTATTGTCCCCTCTTAAAATCCGTCGTGGCCACAAAGTTCTCCATGTGCAAAAAGGATCCTTTTTGCACTGAAGATGGCACGCTTAAAGCTGCCGAAACAGCTGTATGCATTTCCAATATTTTTCTTTGGCGTTTCTGACGTAGTCGTTTATTCGAGTTTTAATGTTATTTTGTTGTTTAAGGGGAAGGGGTAATTTTTTCAGATGTAATATTTTCGTTTTCGCCTGGGACCCGAAATCCAGAAATTTCCAGTAACTGGAATCAGGTTGGTCCCGCGATTGCCAGATAATGGGTCCTGTACTGTATACTCAATTATTGAACAGAAAACAATAATTACATACAAAAGGATATTTAAAAGAGAGTTAATATGGCGAGTTTGAGAAAATCCATACATCTGTTTTTAAAGGAATGCACTTGCGAAACCTGAAATTGAGCTATTTATACAGTATGCCTATCAATTTTCTTGAACTAACCAACTATATCATTCGAAAGGACATCTAATAGAATGTTTATATAGCAACTTTTAGACCTGTATCAATTCTGAAGTTTCGCAGTTCTATCTTCATTAGTTTTGGAGATATGATAGCGAGATATTCTACACATACATACATACACACACTGACCAAATGAAAAAACTACTTTTTTGGACTCAGGAAGCTTTAAAATGTGTAAATCAGGTGAAAACTCGATATCGAATTTTTGGACTGAATAGAATACTTCCATTACCTACAGTAGTAGGGTAATGGAAGTAAAAAAAGAATCCATAAACTTTTTTGGCAACAGATTAATATGTTTTAAAGCTAATTTTTGAACTAATATAAGGTTATTTTATTTTCATATTTTAATTAATTAAAAAAAAAAAAAAAAAAACTAATAAAAAATTTGAAAATCCAGCTTCGAGGTGTGCTTGGACACCTTGAGGGACATCTTCAAGTTGAATCACGTGACTGTCCAAGCCATCGTCTTTGCGCTATGCTGCCCACAGACATTGCCTTATATATATATATATATATATATAAGATTTGAAACAACAAATGATCGTGTTATGCAACAGAAAGAAAGATAAGACAAAGCAGATCATAAAAAGAATATTTTTTTTTTTTTTTTTTTCAAAAACAAAAAAAGAAAAACAATACAATCATAGTAAATATAATATATGATATAGACAAGTCAGAGCACTTTATATCTTCCTTTTTTTCATCTTGTTTTCTTAATTTTTCAATTTCATAGATTGAAAATTAATCCATTTTCTTTACATTTTTTCTAATTAACAATTTTGTACAGAATAAAATAATTCACAGGGGGAAAGAATTGCATAGTTCTTTGTATGAAATTCATGAGCAGTGTAAAATTACGTAGTTGCATAGATCAAATTGTAAAAAACTATTGAGTTTACAATGCATTATTCCTTAAAGTAAGAAATCCAGCCAAAAATTTCTATTAGGCATTGGACACTAAGTTCCACCCGCTTCAGTACCATTTTTCTGATCTAGTTTGTTTTTATTGTTTTTCACCATATAAATAAAATATGTGATAGCTTCTTTTTCGTTCACAGGAATTGTTTTAAAATGCCTTGATAAAGTCTGAAACAAGAGAAAACAAATAAATTAATAAATTTGCCAATCTAAATCAATCAGATAACTAAAGAAACACCATGTGGCAGAATATTTCGTTGCTTTCTGAGACAAGCCTCGTTCGTACAAATCTTTTCTGCAAGAAGATGTTACTTCATAATGACACATTTTGTAATTTATATATAATATGTATATTTAATTATAAAAATATCAATATTATTAATAAACTATAGAAGAATTTGTAAATGTAAGATAGATGCATTTCTCTTTCTGTTTCCTAGTGAAATTAAGAATATGTTTAATTATTAGCAAATCTTTCTGCAAATAACAATTTCTTTTCTGCGATAGTCACTGTATTGCCTAAATTCTGCCACAAGGCATAAAGACATATATATCTAATTACATATACATAATAACTACAAACATACAATGTGTTTGAAAAAGCTTGACATTGACTTTTACAAAGTCAATTAAAATTTTAAAGAAATTCAATTTCAAGAAATACAAAATTTCAAAAACTGTACAACCTTTATTTAAAAAATAATAATAATAATAATAAATTAAAAGAGTTTAATTAGTAAAATTAGGTGATATGGAAACTTTCAGCATTATATCGTGAAAGGAAAATTTTTTTGTTACATATTATTCCTGGATAAATCAGAGTGCTTTTACTATTGTCATTACTTCCCTCCCGCTTTGTTCAGGAGAAGTCTGCTGACCAGTATCGTCCCAGAGATACCGCCCCCCTCTTTCCCTGTTGACCGGTTATTGCTTAGTTATTGCTTATTACCTTTGCAAAGCCTGCCCTGATATAGGGATTTTTTGCTATTTGATGGAATATTCAATGTCCCTCTAATTTTTACTCATATGCAGTACATGGGGAGTTCCGCTGCATAAACAATCTAAGGCATGCTATCCTTGCAGAGCATATTCTGGCATTTTGGGTATTTTTAATGCTTTAGGGATTTTATTACCTTCGGTAGAGATGTTCGCATAGAGGAGAGCTGGCTTCTCCAACTGATTGATAAATTATAACTTATACTTCATTTTACAATGATGTAATAAAAAAACTTTCTTAAAAAGAAAAAAAAATGAATTGATTTAAAAATAATGATTAAATTGCAAAATAAAATTTGGATAAATTTCCAAAAATTGTTTATGTGCCAGAAAAGTTTTTTTTTAAAAAATCTAAATAACTTATTCCAAGCGAAGACTTCTGCCAGAAATAAAAACATGCGACAAATTTTGTTTATTCTATAATATAAATAAAGCATAATGTCTTCTTCATGTGTACCTGTATGCGCTATGAATGTCAGGCACTGATCACAGATCTACAAAAAACTGGCAGATGTGTAGCTTTGCTTTGATCATGCAAATTTGCATAGAATTTTTTCTTTTCTTTCTTTTTTGTTTGTTTATTTCCTTTCATTTACTTATTTTATTATTATTTTTTTTCAAATCTGAATTTCTTAAATTAATTGTTATATTTATTTATATATTTTTTAATGCTCTCTTAATTTTTCTACTTTATTTTCTAAAATTTTATTTAATTTGTATGTTTTTCTTTTCATCCATCTGCATTCCTAGTAAAGATCGCTATTCTATTTATTTTCCATTCTTTCGCATTAAGTAATGTGATCAAATAGTTTTTATATAATAAGGATTTTAATACTGCTTCCAATTTATTTTATTTTTTATTTTTTAATGTTACATTTTGAATAAAAAAAATTTCTTAATCTGGTAATATCTTTTCCTACACAAAACTTTTTTTTTTTTTTTAAATACACATAATAGTAGCGTTTTCAAAAGTAATTGTTTATGTAAAAGCGTAATGTGTCCTTTTGAAGTGAAATGTTTATTATTTTTAATGTGTTGTTTCTATAGAAATCAAATGGTAATATGATAGAAAGAATTAAACTTATTAAATTTTTATCTTTATTAAAAATTGTAACAGTTAACTTCTTGTATAAGAATTATCAGAGGTCAAATAAGCACCTACATTGAAGCGCTCAATTAAGATGCTACCACTAGCAGTGTTGTCCTCAATCCTGGTTGTGGCAGACATAGCAGAAAGCAGCGGGAACCTGAAGACAAGTTTTCAGCGATTTCAGTGGATTTTTTTCTTTCCAATTCTCACTATTCTTTTTTTTTTTTTAAGTTTTTGCTTCTAAAGTTATAATATAAAAAATTGTGATTAAATTTCTTAGAAAATTCATTTAAATACAATGATCAACAAAGTGACCAAATTGGCCTGCAGTAAGTTAATATAAGCGTCCTTTAGATATATGCTTTAAAGTTAAAGCTACAAAAATTTTATGTAAAATTTTATATATGATTCCGAAAAATTGGAGACCCACCTGCGGTTGAGTGGTTCTGTGCTCGAAATTGGTAGGTGTAAAGTGTTGCACTCGATCCAAGGTTGCGTTCATCGACCTAGCCATTCGAAGATTTCAGTAGTTTTCTTCAAAACTCCCGTAAATATGGCCTAGGACTCCTTAGAAAGACCCTCACGGATGGCATTTTACTCACAGGCCTAGGACCCAAGTGCAGTCAATCAGACTTGAATTCTACAGTCAACCAACCAACCAAGAAATTGGAAAATTCCACAATTAAATTTAATGAAATGTTATCGCCTTGATAAGTAGTGTTCTTTCCATTGTTGGCTTCAGAGCATGCCCAGATTCAAATGTCACGCTACGCCACTGCTGTACATGTATATATAAAGTGAAGAATTATTTATATTATATATATATGTGTGTGTGTAAATAGTCCTCATAAAAAAATAATTTAAATTGAATGAAATGCTCCCCGTACATTAATAAATTAAACTGATTCCTATGCCTCAACATAAGTTCTCCTATATTGGAAAAAACATATTGGGAGGTTTGTGTTTCACACATTAATTGAAATGGAAAACAGTAATAAGTAAGCAAGTAAACATATTTACATTTTAATTTGGGAATAATCTGTCAACAACTGTGTTCAAACGTATCTTTTAAGAAGACTTTTCACTATAATTTTTCAAAACTGAATGACGGATAATGTATAAATGGAAGCAAGTATTTAACAAAATTAATTGAAATAATTTATTTTTAAACAAATTCTGTTTAAAGTTTAGATAGTTTTTAGTGGGTATGCGGCGCATGATTAGCATACCCACAGAATACGCCACTGATGTATAGATAGATCTTAAAATTGAAATCTGTGAAAAATTATAATTGATTTCATAAAATTCTGCATTTTATCTGCATACAAATTTGTATTTTAGAGTGTACATTTGAAATGAACATGAACAAAATTAAAGATGAGGTCAACATTTTTTTAACATTCTGTATACAGATGATTCTTTACACTTTATGGAAATTAATTTGTATTTTTTAAATTTTATAAGCATTTTGATTAAAGTTTTTTTTAACATCACTAAACCATGTGCTAGCCTGTTTTCCTTTTACCCCTTTCTTTTCTTTTTTTTTTTTTTTTTAATTAATTTTCCAAACAACCTATATAATAGTAGCCAAATAGCCCTTGACACAATTCCAGGTCAACCATTAAAATAAATAAATAAATAAATTTAAAAAATCAGCCGTTATTTTAAAGTCTTAAAATAGACAGGAATTTTTTTTAATTAAACTTAAGATAAATTTTACATTATTAGAAACAGCCTTTAAAACTGATTTTTGTGAGAACACTGCAAACAAAGTTTTTAGTTTTATAAAGTTATGTTTTAAATTCATTCTTATTTTTAGTGAATCACAAAAACTGAGAAGATGCTTTTTTGCATTGTGTCGTCTTCTACTCGTAAGCTTATTTACAAATAACAACAAAAAAAAAGCAAAGTTCTTTTAAAAATCAGATTTAAAACAACAAGTAAAAACATTTAAATTATCAAAAACTGTATTACTATAACTTAGTGAAAGCAAATAAAGACCAAGCTTGATAAAATCATCTTTTAAACGAAAAAGATAAATAAAAATATGAGGATGAGAATATATTTCCTATTTAAAAAATTATGTACAGAAAACTTTTATTTAGATTTTTCTGTTTTATATTATTAGGCTTTATAAATGTATTTTATTTTTAAAATTTATCTTTAAATATTTCAAATAATTACATATGGAGATGTATTTTATAAAAATGTAAATAAAAATACAAATCAAACTTTTTCATATTATCTGAAAATAAATTTAAAAAATAAATAAATAGATAAGTAAATTCACATAAAATGAGTCATAGATATATTTTAAAAAAACAATCTTTAAATATTTATTTTAATTTGTTTCTTAACCAAGGTTATCCAATTACAAATTTGTTTGTTTTTTGAGAGTTGACTAATTGATTTTCATGGATTTTTTTTTTTTTTTTTTTTTTTTTTTCAAAATTAAAATGCTGAAGGTTCTTAAATTAGATTTTCTTTTAGTTTTAAATTAGTATAACTTTTGAATTTATGTTGACGTTCATCTGTTGAATCTGTTGAATCTGCAATTAGAAATTTGTTTTTTTGAGAACTGATTGATTGATTTCAACCAAATTTCTCCAAAGTTAGACATTGGCAGAAGCCAAAATAATGTTGTTAATGTAAAGAAATAATCTCAGATAGTTGCAGAGTTTTCTCACATATCTTAAATTAAAAATTAAAAAAATTCTCAAGTACAACAAAATTCACCTTACAATTTGAAGCATATTTTAGTATCAATTTTTTGAAGGCAAAATTACAACCTTACAAGAGGCCATCATAAAGTTTGAATTATTAAAGATAGAGTTCACGGAAAATGCTGCATTTGTTTATATTTTCACGGTTGCATTTCTATGCTACTAATTTAGCTTTTCATCCTTGTTGCCACTGCATCATAATTATTGAATTAAATTGCCACATGTTTTCATGTAATGTTATGCAGTGTTATGTTGTTTTTTTCACTGTAGCAGGTGGAATGGCAACAAGAGATTGATAGTAGTGTAGTGTAGTGAGCTGGTTTGACTTGAAGTTTTATAGTGAAGTTTGAAATGTTGAATGTTTAAATTTAAAATATGAAGCATAGTTTCAGAGTGCCAAAATTTAAAAAATGAAAATTATTTTAGTCTATAGTCAACTCAGCGACTTTGACTGACGTTTTTTTCCTTTAACTTAAATAAAGAAGTAAAGTTACCTTTCTTCAACTGTTATTAGGTGACATTGAGATGTATAAACTTTACCTTCCTGTTTCTTATACCCAGTTGTCACTAGCCAACACTGAGTTACGAACTTTTCGTCCCCTCAATTGTCAACTAAGCGACATTGAGGCAGCTCCTTCTTAGTGTTTCTATTTTCTATTGGTTTATCCTTCATTACTGTGGTAAAAATATGGTTTTTAACATCTTTTTTGAACTTTGACTTTTTTAATAAGAACTCTTTTCCACAATTTAAAAGAACTTGCTTATCTTGGGAAATAATGGACTATTTCAAGTATGTTTTCATTTTTTTTTTTTTTTTTTTTTTTTTTTTGAGAGCCAGTTATATTGCTTGAGGGTAATGTTTTTTACATTAACCAGTTTTAGATTGTGGTTATAAAAATTACAGTTAAATATATATTTAATGAAAGTTTTACTAATAGTTATTAAATTTTTCCTTACCAATTTATTGTTGAATAATGTTTACTAATGTTATCTTTAATTTATGAATAAAATTGTTAAACTGAAATTTTCTGAATTTACTTGAGTCAACACTCACTGATCATTAGTGAAAACTTAAAATTTAAAAGGCTTTTGCAAAACTTTGCTTAATACAGGGTTGCCACTCAAATAGAATAATGAAATTTCCTGACCTTTTCCAAGTTTTCCAGGTGTGTTCTAAGAAAATTCCAGTCTAGCCACATTGGCTGTGTTGAGGGCAAAATAATTATGGTACCACTCGAAAACACAAAAGTTAGATATTACTTTGACTAAAGAAGAAATTGTACTCCATGGGAGTCTTTCTAAGAGGTCCTGTTTAAAAAAATGGGGGAAGCTAAGAAAAAAAATAAGAAAAATAACTCTACATAGGAGGAAAAATTAGTTTTTTTGGCAATCATTGTATGACATTCCCTAACTTTTCCAGGTTCTGGCTAAAATATTCAAATTCCCTGACTTTCATGGTCAGTTTTCAAATTCCCAGACTATTTCAGGTTCTCCAGGTTTTCCAGGTCGCATCACAACCCTGTTAATATTATTAAATTTAAGACTGGCGTTTTGTGAAAGGTTTTTACCAGAAATCAACATTAATAGCTGTAATCTACAACATTATGTACTTAAAGATCATTTAAATATGCAAAATAAATTTTATCCAGATAGCTCAGATTTTTGCTAGTGACAATAAAAACTTTATGATACACTTAAGTATATCAAAAATCTCTAATAACATATGCAAGTTAACAGCCCTGTATTTAACAAAGGGAAAAAATAACAAGTAAAAATTTATCTCATTCAATTAAAAATCTGGAAAATCAAGTGAACTTTTTGCAATGGAGTAGAGATGTGCCAGATCATCATAATATGTGATTCATGAATACAGATACCACTTTTTCTTTATTCGCAGATACAGATCTTTAAAAAAATATAAAATTTTTAGGCATGTAACAAATCTTAAAATAAATAGATAAAACGAAGTGTACACATAACTTAAAGACATTAAATAAAAAACCTAACATTACTTCGTGCGTCGTTTAAATCTTTCAACTGGGCACCCGGTCCTCTTCAGAACGACAATCTTCTGTGTGGAAGACTTGAGACGGAGTGATCTTTAGTTGACACCTATTGGCAAAATCAACTAAAGATCACTCCGTCTCAAGTCTTCCACACAGAAGGTTGTCGTTCTAAAGAGGACCAGGTGCCTAGTTGAAAGATTTAAACGACGCACGAAGTAATGTTAGGTTTTTCATTTAATGTCTTTAAGTTATGTAACAAATCTTTTATATTAATGTTTGTATTTTGTAATATGAAATAATATGAAGCAATGACAAAATTACTTTAGATCAAATCTCAGGTGAAATTCATCAGGTCAAGTATGGACTAATTCTTAAAAGATTGAAATATGGATATTTAGTAGTTGAATCATTAATAATTGAATTTTTTATACTTGAAATATAAATGATCTTTATTTCTTTTTTATGAAATTTACAGACTCAGATGATAACAATCTGATCTTATAAAAATAAGTTTCATTTCATATACTAAGGTTTTAATTTTACAACTTAAAATTTCTTTTATGCTTTTAGTGTCTTAATGTTGATTTCCTATAATAGAGATTATCTAAATAAAGTCATAGTGATTTTTGAAATTTAGGTAAATTTATGTACACATTGAACTGTAATAAATTGTTTTTTTTTTTTTTTTTTTTTTTAAATAGAGAAACAGGATAAAAGAAAGTAGTACAAGTATTACACCAGATTACTTTTACAGCAATTTGCTCTTCTTATTAAATTCTACCAAGTGGTGTTTTTGTTCAATAAAATTGTGGCTAGACAGTTCATATATGAAAAACCTTATTAAATATTTTCACAGGAAGAAAAATGAAATCACATGAAGAAATCGAATAACTGATTAAAAAAAACAAAAATCAAGTAAAGACAAATTAAAGAGCTTTTGTCTTAAAAGCATATATTGTCAGCTATTGAACTATTTCAAGAAAAGATATTTGTTATAAAACTTGATTATATTCTAAAAATCCTCCAATGAAACTGCATATTTTCTGTAAGCAATGTGTAGGGCTGCCATATCAATATTCATTTCTTTCACATTTCTTTTTAATAGCGTAAACTATTTTCTTAAGAGTAATGTACTAAAGTTACAATAACATAAAAACACATCAGTAATAATTAATCAATAGAGAAATTACCTCTGCTAATTGGGCTTTATTTACACCTTGTCGAGTCTGAATCTTATAATGCCGCTTATACCTTCTTAATGCACTTACTTGTAGCTGATAAAGATCAACCTACACAAACAAATATTTAGAATTAAAATGCATGTATAATTATAGCATGAACGGATAGAAAAAAAAATCATTTTATAAATAATAAAAAAAAATAACCTTTTAATTATTGCTGTTAACTATGTGTATGTAAATGTTTAAAAATATTTATTAAAAAAAAAAAAAAATCTCAAAACAGGTACCAATCAATAGTTGTGGCTTGGCTCGATGGACATTTAGTAAAATATAACAATTTTTAATACCATCTTCAGCCTGCATACACAAAAAAAAAAAAAAAAAAAACATACATTTTGAAAATATGCAATTTTTCTCTCCTATTTATAACAACAAAATAAAATTGAGGTAGTGTTAATATAATAAAAAGAGATTTAAAAATTAATCAACTTTTTTTCTGGTCATTCATTTAATACTTTCAGTTTATGCATGTAAATTATTTCGGGTCAAGGTCATCAAAAGTCATTAATGGGTTAAAAATGGGATTATTAGACATTTTATATTTTGACACAAATCTCTCTGGATTAAATTTATGAGATCAGTATTAAAGTATATAAGGTAAATGTATTAAAGTATATAAGGTAAATGTCTCATGCTTAGTTATACCTACTGCTATAATTTAATAACTAATTACGATAGGTCAAAATTCAAGGTCAAATGTAAAATTTTTACTTATTTCTATGGATAATAACAAAACCATTCTCTTCCAATTGTCGTAAGGCCTGAAATATTCAAAAAAGGACTGTTCGACAAACCAACTTGAAACTGATGAAGCATCTAGGTATCCGTATAGGAGTTTGCTAGGTTGTTTATCTTTCATTGCTGGTCGTACATGTCCTGATATTGCTTATGCCACAAATATTTTTAGCCAATTTCAGAGCTGTCCTGGTCTAACTCAATGGAATGGTTTAATCAAGTTATTAGGGTATGTTTTGTATACCAAACATTATAAACTTAATTTAAAATGCAATAAACCAGATTTAATAGCTTTTTCAGATGCAGATTTTGCAATGAATCGCGATGATTTTGTGTCAATGGGAGGTCGAATAGTTTTTTTGGATGATAGTCCTATTTCATGGTGGACGTTTAAGGGGAGGGGTGTAAGTTTATCCACCATGGAAAGTGAATTTATTGCCAAGTGTAACGGTGTAAAGGAGTTAATGTGGTTTGACCATATACTGGAAGACAGATACAAATTTAACTTAATTTCTGATAAACATAACTCTCAGTTCTATATACAGACAATCAGTCTGCTATAGATTTTACAAAATCCCCTACCAAGAATAACAGATCAAAGCACATCAATGTAAAATTGTTTTTCATTAGGGAATGGCTTTTCGGGGGGAAGTTCAATCTTAAATATGTTCGGAGTAAATTAAATCTGACAGATCCTTTCACAAAATCTTTAACTAAATTTGATTTATCAGAATTTATTAATAGAGTTTTCTTAAAGTGAATATAAAGTTTTTTTTGGAACTATGTTTCTCTATAAAGTTTTTTGGAGCTATGTCTCCTATAAAGTTTAAATATAATTTTTTTTTTATGGAATTATGACTTCCATAATTTTTTTTTTTAAACTGTTTTGAGCATGATTCGAGGTTTTCATGTTCCCATTGCGATTGTGATATATAATATAAGTTCAATTAGTTTTTATTCCTTGGTTGGAATGTGTGAGACACAGCAACGTACAGATGATTTGTATTATGTGAATGTTATGTTTTTTAAAAATTATTTTCAGTAAAAGTTTTACTGTGGTTATTTTACTTTATTGTTACATGTAAATTTCAGGCATTTGATATATTTTTATTGAAGAAACCAACATGGTGGAGGGGGGGGGGGGCAATGTTATCAAAATTTAGGGAAATTATATTCTTTTACTTCCATGTTGTTTTCTCTGTAAACTATATAATGGATTAAATTGAGTTCATTTTTTTTTTTGGATCGTTTATGTGGAATACAATTCAATTTGGTAATTAAGAAGTTTTAAAAAGTTTACAGATAAGTTTTTTTACATTATAGAAAAACGTTTTTATCTTGAATAAAATTAATGTAATTTATGAAATGGAAGTAATTATGGATATAAATTATAAAAGAAGTAAATGTAAATAGTGCCATTTACTGTTTTTTTTAAGGGTATAGTTTCAACTTTTGTATAACACCTAAAAGTTTAAACGATGTTTATCATCGGCATTTTTTATTCACACGTTCTTTTAGCGATCGCTAAATTAAACTAATATGTTTAGTTAAAGTTCGATAGATGGCATTGTAATTGTTTCTGAAAGGAAAAATGCAAATTAAGTATGACATTATTTTGATATCGCTACTTATTAGATGATTGTTGGAATCCTGTGGATAGTATATAAAAGCTAGCTTCATTGTAATCGGCGGTCAGTTTTCAGTTCGTTGCATTAGCTCTAGCTCTATGTGTTTTGTTAGCCGTAATGAAGGTGTTATACATTGTAGATATGAATGTTAAGACATTTAAATAGTTTTCCTTCATTTAAAAATGAACTTTTAAAAATATAAGTAAGAGAAGTATGATGTGGCCTTAGTTTAAAAAGTTTGTTTACCTTTTCTCCTGATTTCCTTCTGTGTAGTGTTGCCGTTCATTTTCAAAAGTTTGAATCATGGAGTCAGGTATTTAAGTCTGTTGTTCGTTGGCCTTTAGGGTTAACGTCGTATATTTTTTTTGACTGCCATGTTTTTGAAATGTTGTTTGTTAACTTTCAGAGTTAACATAGTTTTTTCTCTTTTATTTTTTACATAATGAAATTTATAAAGTTTAAATTTTTATCACTTGTCTGAGATGAATTTAAATGACCGTTTCAATTTTTATTAATATTCTAATTGTAAAGTTTGTTCAATAAAAGTTTTTGTTTGTTTTACAATGACTTTGTCATCATTTAGAACTGAAATGACGAGTGCAGCTCGTCATGAATTTCCCGACACTAATTAAGTTCTTATATGTATATATAACAATAAATATTCATATAAATGGGTGAAACAAATACTATTTTTTATAATAACAAATTATTTGAGCAACAAAACTAAGTTTCTCTATATAAAGACCTCCTCTTAAAACTAAGAAAATTAAATTGTCTGCATGAGCAGTGCTGACTGAAAATAAATTGCAGTTCAAGGGGTAATCTTTAAGCTAACTAGCCCAGCATTTATGCTCTGCTATATATTTAAACTAAGCCATATTGGCGATAACAAAAAACAGAAATCTCGCTAATTTTTGACTCAATATATGTATTTAACATTTGTGGTATCAATGTTCTGAAATAGCACAAATTTTGTTGATTATAGCAGCGAAAAAACTTGCTTATCTTTAATTACAGGGTTCATACTCATACATGGGGAAAAAATTCCCTGAGTTCCCAGACAATTTTCAAGATAATATTAGCTACATATTACAAGAAATGCTCCTCTAGACAGGACAAAATACACAGCTACTTCCAACGTATGGTGTCATATTACTGTCGACCATGATAGAAATCATTTTACATGCATATTTTCACAATACTTAATCAATTGAATTTTGATACGAAGCTAAACAAGAAAAATATAACTTGAGAGAAAGAAAATATTTGTTTTTCCAGGTTTTATAACCGATTTTCCCTGACTTTTAATGAAAATTTTTATTTTCCCTGACATTTTTTAACAAATTCCCCGAGTATTCCCTGTTTTCCAGGTTTTCCCTGATGAGTATGAACCCTGAATTAGTTAAGTGGAGAAACAATAATTTATTTGAGAAATTAGCCATGATAAAGGTAAATTTTGTTAATAAGCTGTAAAGCGATATATATCAACAACCCACCACAATAATATGATGTTGTTCTGTAGTGAATTAATGGCTTATTTCAGCATATAATTTAAACGATTAAATGTAAATTTTATCTGCGAAACAATCCCATATTTCGATAGACTTACGTATCTCGTATTTCGGCAATCACGTAGAAAAAAGCAATTCTATTATTTTTTGTAAAACAATTGCATATTTTGGTATTCATTTTTGAAAAATATACAAAATTTAACAACTGACAGTAAAATAATAACCTTTATTAGCAATTAATGCTATTACATAAAATTAAAAAATTAGCGGTAGTGATAAAATGATGCTAATTTATTGCGTATATCGGGAATCATCTTTGAAAAAAAGCGTGGATTTCACCGAATAACATGAAATAAAGCCTATTTCAGCAAATAACTGGGGGATTAAAGTAACTTTATTAATTAGCAGCGAAAGGACTGCATGTTTCAACAATCAGCCACAAAGCATTACAATTTTCAGAAATCACCTTTGAAAAAAAGGAAATTTTATCAATTAATACCGAAATAATATTGTATTTGTAGTTGTATTTATTTATTTATTTATTTTATTTATTTTTTTTTTTTTAAGCAATTAATACTGAAATAATATTGTATTTTTTTTTTTTTTTTTTTTTTTTTTTAAGCAATTAATATCGAAATAATATTGTATTTGTAATTTTTTTTTTTTTTTAGCAATTAGATACATTTAAGCATAACTTTTTAACAGTTAGTAGTTAAATGATCACGTATTTCCAAATTAGGCTGCAAAATTATTCCGTATTTCGAAATTCAGCTTTGAAAAAAGCACAAATTTAATTGATTAGCGGTAAAATAATTGAGAATTTGAGATTCAACTTTGTAAAAAATACGAATTTCATAGACTAGGGGCGAAATCGGTCACAAAAATATTGTGAATTTCAGGAAAAGCTTTGGGGAAAGAGGAAAAAAAAATGCAAATTTTATTGATCAGCGGCGAAATAATAGCAGAATTTAGGAATTTGTTGCGACTAAATGTAAATTTTTACTATAAAAAATTGACAATTAGCGGTGAGAATAATCCTGTACATCTGAATTCAGCTGCAAAATTATTGCATATTTCGGTATTCAGTTTTGAGAAAAAAGTGCAAATTTCTTCTATTATCGGCAAAATAATTGAGTATTCGGGAATTCAACTTCAAAAACAGAGGAAATTTTATTGATTAATGACGAAAAAAATCACATATTTCGGCAATCGATCCTAAAAATACATTGTGCATTTTGGGAATCAGTTTTGAAAAAAGACAGAAATTTTATTGATTAGTGGTGAAATTGCAGCATCTTTTAACAATACGTTTAGACTGCAAATGTAAATTTTGTTAATTTACATTCATTTTCATACCTGCCATCATTTGAAAATGACAATTAGTAGCACACCAATTTTAAAAATAGATTGGATGTTTGATTGGTTCATTTTTATCATGCGACACACGAATCCTGAACAAATAAATGTATGTATATTACTGTATTTTCTAGCGTATAATCCACAGGGTACTATTTTCAGCTCCGATGAAACATTTTCCACAGATAATATGTACTGCCAGATGCCAGACATCCGGCTTTATTTGCCACCAAAATCCGGCCACATTATGTTTAATGTCCCGTCCCCCCCCCCCCAACCTCAGATTAAACATTTTTAAAAAAGTTATTTTTACCTAAATAATTTACATTAGTGTTCATATATAATGAAAAACTGTTTAAGAAACAAACATGATTTATGAAACCAGGTATAAAATAATTTTATTCAAAATGCAGAATTCCTGTTTTTACACTATATTCAACCAGCCATTAAAATTTAGCAAAAATACTACCTATTAAATAAATATATTTTGTTGTGTGTTTAATTATGTGTATAATTTTAAAAAATATAAATTATAATGATTGCAAAATATTCTAATCTTAGCATTGGGATAATTGTTTTAAAAATGTTAAAATATAAATATTAAACACATTCAACAGTTTCTGTAGGCGGGTAGGGGAGGGGGGGGGGGAGGTAAAAAAAAAAAACAAGAGTGAGAAATATTGAACAACTCTACTTCCTTTTCGGTTCTAGCATCTAATAAAGTAAGTTTTAAAAAAAACATTGACATTTATGTTGCGGATGGAAAAAGATTAGAAATCCCAAAGCTTTCGTGAGGCGTTTGTTTGCCGATTGTTAGGGGGTGGGTGGGGAGCGAGGAGGGCACAAAAAAAAATATGCGAATGCGAAATATTTAACAATTCTCTCTCTTTATACATTCTAGAAGCTAATAAAGCAAGTTTAAAATGAAAATTAACATTTATGGCGTGGATGGAAAAATACTTAAAGCATCTATATGTATATTAAAGCTAGTAATAATTTAAAAATATTTGTAGATTACAATTAAAATATTTGTAAATAAAGTAAAGTTTATGTAAAAATTAAGTATTTTGAAATTCTTTAAGTAAAAATTCTTGAATTTTGCAAATATTTTACCACATATCAGCTTCTAATTATTTGATTTATACTTTGATGAAATTTCAGCTCTTTTGGTCAAGTAGATTTTGAGCTACACCTAATAAGCTATTGCCACCAGAAGACCTGATTTAAAATTGAAAAATGAATTTAACATTAAAAAACTCAAAAGTCCCAATAAATATAATTACTAAACTAATTGACCAAGTAACTTCAAATTTAGTATCCAATGGTAAAATTTTCTGTAGAATCTATAAAGTCAAAATGGTGTATTTGTTGGAGATGGAAATTTTAACACCGTTGCATGTTTACATATGCATATAATTAAATTAAAATAGGCATATAGCCAAAAAGGATGGTATTCATTAGTTAAGTGATGAGATAGATGGGGTGTTCTATTTTTATCTATTAATTTATTTTATGGACTATACATTTAATAAACCATTTAACAAGTGGTGAAGAAAGTACCCTTTCGTATATTAATATGTGCCCTTTTACTCACAAAAAAGTGCCCTTTTCGATACATCTATCCATCCCTTTTTTTTTTTTTTTTTAAATGTGAACACTATTTATTTATAAGTATTAAAAATTATTTGCAAAAAACTAATAATAATAATAAATTACTGGTCACTTTTTATTACTTAGTTTAATAATATAGAATATATATGAATAATTAAACATTCTTAAATTAAAATAATGAAATATTATTGCTGACATTTTATATACGAAATTGATAGGCCTTATGAAATGGATGATCAGGTTGCATCATCTGTAATTCTAATTTTAAATTAACACTGGTGACATGACACAAGATTTAAATTAGAATTTCTTTTTCTTTTAATAATTTGTTGTTGTTGTGTATAAATATTGATTTTCTAGAAATAAAATGTATTTGTTCATTCCATCCACAAAAATCAATGGAAGGCAATCACTAAAATCATGTGTTGAAAATGCATCACAGCAGTTAAATCCAAATAGGTGATTATACTTTACAAGAAATTTCATCTCATGATAAATGCATATTGTTTATTTATTTTATTTTTACTACTCTCCATTTTAAAAGATGTTGATGTTCATCAGGCAATTGACTAATGTCTTTCACTGTAGATTTAACTGTAAGTCTCTATGACAAGCTTCATTATATAAAAAAAAAAAAAAAAAATCCTATAAAAAATTTCATATTAATATTATGCAACAAATATCACACTTACACTTAAATTAACTTATATTAAAAACTTATTCTTTTAAACATCTTGATACATGTATATATAATTGAACAATTTCTATAAAGATTTTTGAATCTTTTAAAGTAAGTTAAATGTCTTTTTTTTTTTTTATGTTGCAAATGGAGAAAGATTGGAAATCATAAGTTTTTTGCAAAGCATTTGATCGCTGATTCTTAGTGGGTTTGGGAGGGAGGAACAAAAAATTACATGGGTGAGAGGCATAGAATAATTTTGCCTCTTTAAAGATTCTAGAATCCAATATAGCAAATTTAAAATGAACTTTGACATTTATGTTGTGGATGGCAAAAGATTAGAAATCGCAAGGCTACTTCCTGCAAGTCGTTCAATTGCCGACTTTTTAGGTAGATTCCTTATAGGAGATCTACCTATTGCAATGGTTCTCATGACATGACTTTTGGGAAATTTTTTCATATCTTCACCGATCATGACCCCTAGAACTCAAAACCACCCTCCGTTCAAAAGTATATATATATATATATATATATATATATATATATATATATATATATATATATATATATAGGTATATATATATATATATATATATGTATAACGCTTTTTCCCATGTTAAGTTGTGAACACGATAACTGGAGTAATTTTTATTTAAATTAAACCAGCTCGGGATATGTTGTCAAGACAGTAAAAATCTCGGTCGAGTTCGTAGATGGGGTGTCCAACTCAAAGGGGGTGGAAATTTTCATTTGCCCATAATTTCTTTAATATTGAAAATAGGAAAATACTTCAAATCAGGCGAATTACCGCCTTACTCTAAAGAACAACTTTTGTATTTAAACTTTTACGATAACTTCAATTGCTTAAAAGTTACAAGTTAAAAAGTGATTTTTAGACATTTGTGATGAACATTTTCTATAGCTTTCATTGCAAAAATTTATAATCTGATGCTTATGTCACGTGCAAAAGATAAGAAAAAAAAATCACTAAAAATATAATAAAATTTTAATCATGTTTTTAAACAATATAATAATCTGATTTTTAAAAAAAGTTAAGATAAATGTCATCGTTAAAAAAAAAATATATATAAAAAAAATCGTGTAAATCAACGCTAAACGAATTAAACTGGCATGGTAGAGAAGGTAATAAATTTGGGGACATTTAGGTATTATCCCTTTAACAAATGAACTAGGGACGATTTTAATGGATTTTCTGTTGAAGTTTATTTTCATGAAAATTTAAATTAGAGTATTTCATTACTCGAATTCCCTTATTTTGATAAATAAAATTATACCATTTTAAAAAAATAAAGAACATTCTTTTATTGAAAAATGAACTAATAAAGGTTTTAGAAATCTATTACATACTTTTAAATCTTTATTAAAAAAAATTAATTGTTGCCACTGGACATTATACAAATACATCCAAATCCTGTGCCACATACGATAGTTTTATACAAGTATAGATTTTTTGTTTGCACCTGGAACCTGATGGGAAAAGTGCCTGGAAACACTTGTATCTAGTATTGTCATTGATTATGAAGTCGTGTGTAAAATTTCAGGTCCTTCGGACGACAAGAAGTTGCCGAAAATTGAATTGCAAAATTCCGTTACATACATTAATAGTTGCATCATATCAAGTTAATAAAAATGTGTTAATTATAAACCATATTAAACGCTTTAATTAATCATTTAAAAATATAAAATTAAAATAATACGTCAATCTTAATACAAATGTCGTTTGTGGTGAATAGTTTAGAATGTCGGTTTAGACAAGAATTTAAAATTTACGATTGAGAGAAATACGTTACAGCTTCCTTTGACTTTTTATCTTGTCGAAACAAGATATTGGTCTGTGAAGAGATATGATGTTTTCGCGTGGAAAGAAAATATAATGACGCCAAAGCTGCCTTTCTCCATCGCCAGGCTCGCCAAATTTTGTCGGCAAGTGAAAAATTTCATCGTCAACTATGAACTTTTGCCGCCAAATCACAAATTTCATTGCTAAGTCGCAAGTTTTGTCACCAAAATCTCGCCAAATCATACAATTTACTAAATTCATAACAATTAACATTGAAATTCAGCGGTGCCAAATGGTCCAAGGTTAACTAATGTTAATGTTCCAGCTTATGTGAACCAAAACAGTTTCACTTTACAATTTTTGCTCATCTGACAATAAGAATCACAAAAACACAATACAAAACTTTCAATAATTCAATAAAAATTACAACGAAATAACTATCCAAAAACCGCTACCACTTATCTGTATTTGACTTGACCATAGGAAAGCCAGGTTTACCAGAGCTTGACCATAGTAAGATCACAAGTGCATTTTCACGTTTCTATTATTGTTTCTTTTAAAAGAAAGATACAACAGTTATATGGATTTAAAATAAAAATTATAATTTTGATTTAGCTTAGGTGGGAAGGGGGGGGGGGGGTGTAGCCCAATAGCCCCCTCCGGGATTCACCATTGCTGTGCTTGTATATCGTTAAGACTTCTATTTGTTGGATGATTATGAGCTTGAATTTTAAAAAATTGAAACTTTTACAAACCAATAAATCTAGCCTAAAATCTTAAGTAAATCCCTTTTGTAGTTGAAAATTAAATTTCTTGAAAACAGAATAGCGACGTAAATAATGCAATGTGTGGCAACAAAGCCATTGGCTAAGTATTAATGCATATGTAAAATTTCTTTACAATTGTAACATTTACGTAAAGGAATCTACCTTTGCCTTTAAGCTTGCCGAAAAGGGATTTTTTTTTAAATGCTTTATAAAGCTGAAAAATCAGACTATTTTCAAACAAAAAACAAAATCAGATTTCCAGAACAACAACAAAAAAAAGAACAAATATGGAAAAAAAAATGGAACGCTTGACCGCTATGCGATATAAATATGCTATTCAGGGTTTGGCAAGAATTGCATTACAGATTAGATATATGCAGAGTAACAAAATGAGCATATATTACATATTTGTTATGACTACATTACAAAACTTCATTATAATACTTCTACTTGTATATATATACATTAGTTATATTTTGAGTAATAAAACTTTGAAATCCTGACATTAATTATCAAATGAATATGTAATATGTTTCTCAAAAACTGAAAACATATGCTGTTTTTATAATGAGAGCCATAAAAATCAAGTAATAGAGTAAAATTCCATTAAAGTAAAATCAGATAGTACTTAAAAAAAAAAAAAAAAAATTAAAGCAACTAGGCATCAAAAATAAAACTGGTCTCCTACAGACTTTAATAGTTTTATTCACAATAGCTATTTCTTACAACTAGAAATAAAGGAAGGTGTATTAATAATTTATGAGTGACGCACATTTTATCGCATTGTGTTTAAGTGAAATTAAAATCTGTCTCCAGGCCTGTGCTGGGTCAGCAGTACAGAAGGACTTATCCCTCCCCCCACCCCCTCCCTGTGTCCTTTGACAAAGGCTCTCTTGCCACCCTCATTCGACTAAAGAAATCATAAGATTTAATCACTAAACACAAAAAATGACTTAATTTAGAATATATATGTTTTAAAAAAATGATTAGCTAGATATTAAAATAATATAAATTATGATATTTAGAATATTTTTATTCATGAATTAATCAACCGTGAATATTTATTTTAAGTAGGTTGGAGTGTAAAGGTTGATATTTTTACATACCAACTATGTGAAATATACCAGAGCTGGAATCGAACACGGGAACCTCCGCTTATATGAATAAAAATATTCTAAATTGAAATTTCATGGTCTATGGAGTTGTGCTACAAATAATATTGTCTCACCTGTTATATCTGCGTTTGCAGACTTGGTGATTTTGCCAACGAATATTATGTGAGAAATGCCTAGCTGGTTGTCAGCCAGGGTAGCTCAGTCTTAGAGCATCCATGCGTTAAGCCGGTTCGATTCCCGGCTCTGGTATATTTCACATAGTTGGTATGTAAAAATATCAACCTTTACACTCCAACCTACTTAAAATAAATTATGATATTTGTAGAGGCACAGAATACATGAGTACAAAGGTATACAGTTCAGTATTGTAAAGGTGCCTTCTGAATTCCATGTCCATTCGTCTATGATTTTATTCCAATGGCCCACTAGAAATGGTGATAATGTTTTCGGAACAGATTGAAAGCAAAAATCTCTGTGGTTTAAAAATATTCAATAAAATAAATTTTATAACCTTCTAAATTTCCTCTAATGAAACTCAGCTGTAAAACACTAAAAATAAAGCAAAATGACAACTTTTTTTGTACCTCAGGGATATCCATATCTTGATCATTTAAAACATTGTCATCGTCACTTTCTTTTCTTTTACGTTTGTTTCGGATGCTTTGAATCACACCTTTATGATATTCACAAATATAAATATGGCGAGCCTGAAAAATTGATTATTTATTAGTAAAAAGCCCCAAAGAGATAAGCTTTTATAATAAAACAAATGCTTATAAATCAGATGATCATTTGAAAGTTATTATTATTATAATCATTAAAAAAAAAAATACATAAGACCTAATTCAAAGCAAGTTAAATACAAAAGCTAAATTTATTTATCTATCACACATGAAATAAGCATATTCAAATACTGTTTTTACAAATTACATTTTTACTTTCTTCTATATGTAATATGAAGTATTGGATTCGTAAAAATTTTTGAACTCTGGTATTCGATGGATTTACACGTTTTGGGATGTCATGAACACGATTTGATAGTTTCTAGAAAATGTTTGTCTGTGTGTCTGTCTGTATGTATCACGAATTTTGTGGACGCTGTATCTCATGAACCAATGAACGAAATTTAACCAAACATGGTATTTAGTTGGACCCTGACATAAACTGCTGCTGATTAGATTTGGGGATCAATCGCTCAACAGGTGGCGCTGTAATCGCATTTTTCTAAATTTTTAACATGGCAGTATAGGACAAAATTTCGTATAAACGTACATAATGAGAGTTATTTTTTCTTGTGATTGTAAAATTAATATGAATTATTGATAATAGTAGTAGTTAACTAGGAAAAACTTTTTGTGCATGTGGGGGCATCACTTCCCCCCTGAGGGTGGGGGGGTGGGGGGAGAGTAAATTTTCAAGATGGGTATCTTTCGAAAGGTCTCAATACCTTTAAAATGAATGGTTGAACTACAGATCTGTGATAATTTAAAACAAATCGATTTTTTATTTTTTTTTACTTTTAGCAAAAAAAAAAAAAAAAAAAAAAAAAAAAACAATTTTTTTAAAAATATTGAGAATAAAATGGATTTTTTTTTTTTTGATATTTGTATTATATATACTATTTCTTTAATATGGAAATCGTCTGCATTATCATGGAAGATAATTTTTTTTTAATAATAATTTTAATAAATTATTTTTACTGAATGAATTTGTATAGGAAAATATAGAAGAAAGTCATGTGGTGGTCACAACATACTAGTTTTAAACATGTAAACATACAATAAATAAATGATTAAAATAGTTCTTACTAGAGATGCAACGAACAATCGTTTGGCCGAATAACCGAATACCAATTAATCGGCCAAAGTATAGCCGAATATTCGGCCTATTCGGCCGCCGAATAATGAACTCATTTTTGTCTTAAAACATAGTATAGTATGCACTATATGCACAATTCTTGTACATTTCATAACAAAATGTACTATTTTCTTTTTTTAAAGTTATTTTTATAAAAATTTTTAATTTTTAAAACCATTATTTGATTCTGAAAAAAATATTCGGCTATGTTCGGCTTAAAAATTGCCTCAATAATAATAATTCTTTGCAAGTTTCTTATGAGGTATTGTCTAGTCATATTTTAATAGATACTAGTGAACTTTGCCCGCTAGCGGGTCACTATTTTTAAATGAATCACTATAATGAATGAATTCTCAAAATTCCATATTCTCGCTCATAAAAAAAAAAAGCTTTTTGATCGAGTAAAAACATGCACCGGGTCCCCACTGCCGTAGGCAGTACAGACCCACACTGCGCGTGCACAGATTAAGGGATACGCATATTTATTCCCCACCTTTCCTGCCCCTCCTAATTCACCTACATATACCAATTTTGAACAGTGTAACTCAATTTCTATTTCTTTGTTCCCCTAGTCCCTCCTTCCGCCTCCCCTTTAATAATGTAGCACTTTTGAATGGCCTAACTCAATTTCTATGTTTTTGCTCTCCCCCCCCCCCTGCTTCCTAATAATTTTACACTTTCTAAAATATCCTCATTCGACTCTTAGGCCCCCAAAACCTATACATACCAATTTTGAACGGTCTAACTCAATTTCTAATTTTTTGCCCTTCCTGCCCCCCCCCCCCCCTAATAATTTTACACTTTCCAAAATATCCTTATTCGACTCGTTGACTCGTAGGCCACTAAAACCTATAAATACCAATTTAGAATGGTTTAGCTCAATTTCTAATTTTTTGAACCCCCACCCCTCCCAATAATTTTACACTTTCGAAAATATCCTCATTCGACTTTTAGGCTCCCAAAACCTATGTATACCAATTATGAACGGTCTAACTCAATTTCTAATTTTTTGTCTCTCCCCCCCCCCCCTTCCAATAATTAAAAATATCACCGGAAGGATTTTTTTTTTATTATTATTAAATAACGAAGGATAAATATTAAATTTTTTCATTCTGCTTTGAAAAAAAAAAAAAAAAATCAGAATTTGCTTGTATGGATCAGTTGGAACAATTTTGAATAGATTAATTTTAAATTTAACAGATTATGTTAGCTTACTACAGATATATGTTTTGCACTTATTGATATAGCATAAAAGTTTTTACATGATCCTTACATTAAAATGGTATGATGAAATTCATTCAAGGTATGAAAGTTTTTTTTTTTGGGGGGGGGGGGGAGGGGGGGGGATATTAGTTAATTTCAAATAAAATTTTCACAATACATGACAAATATAAATTCTAAAATTAAAAAATTTTATTGTGTGATATAATGTTTTTATTTATATTGTGTAAATATAAACAAAAACATTTCTTACAGAATTATTCGGCCTGGGCCGAATAATGGACTTGATATTCGGCCGAAGCCGAATATTCGGCTGACAGGCCGAATAGGCCGAACATTCGGCTTCGGCCGAATAATCGTTGCATCTCTAGTTCTTACTAGCCATTTGATTCATTCAATTTCAAACAATGCAAAAAAGGTATCTTTCTATTAATGTGCAACAATAACTGGCAATCACAAAGAAAAGTTGTGAAAAAAATTAAACACTGATAGAACAATAATTTACAGATATTTTTACTCTTAATGATGTAGAATTCACATTAAAATTAAATAGAGATATACACAGAAATTAAATGTGAATTAAGACAACTGAGTAGGGAATAAAGGGGAAAGAAGTGTAATAAAATGAATAATTATGATGTTTTTTATTACTGAAAGCATAAAATCTGCAATCTTTTTCAACATAGATGCTAATATATTATGCAAAAGAAATTTAATTAACTTTTCAATGCACAGTTATACAATACATTATTTAGTAAATATGCTTTTATTTCATTAGATATGCAACATTTACCGTAAAATCCCGAGAGTACCCCCCCCCCTTTTTGAAAAGCAAAACGGATAAATTTCAGGTGTGTGTATATGGGGGGGGAGGGGTTATAATCAAGATTCTTTAAAAAAATTATCAAAAAAAAAGGGAAGAAAAGGAAGGGGAGGTTATATTCGATGGAGGGGGTACTTTTGGGATTTTACGGTACTTACTTAAAAGGAAATATTAAAGGCTATCATTTCTTACATTAAAGGTAAAAAAAAAAAACTACGTAATGATTCCATTGATAACGTGCATCCGACACTTTATGAAAAATTAGTTAAATTAGAAATAATATATAAATATTAAAACTTAAATTCAATGCCAAACTTAACTTGCAATGCCGGCATACCGTAAGTGCGCCCGAAGATTGGATGTAGCTTAGTTGGATGGAGAAAAAAAAAAGGGGGGGGGTTGTTACTTTCAGGATAACGGAGATATTTCACTTTCAGCGAGAAAGGGGGGGGGGTTACTTTCGGGATTTTACGGTAATATTTTAATATGAGTACAGAGGCTGTTCGCACATTTTTTAGACGATTTTGATGGAGTGCACTGAAGCAATTTCACTCATATTTCGTGTTTTAATTGTTCAGTTTGATAGCCCTTGTTCTTAACTATCATTCTACATCGTAATTTCTATGATAATAATGCTTTTTATAATATCGGAAGAGGTATATTTTTCTACTCCTCTTGAACGGCTTTCCAGAGTCCACAAAGCGTTGTAGGTCGGTGTTTGGATAATGTTGATTTTAAGAGTCAAAAAACACAAAAATCCAACAGTGATACATCAGGAGATTTAGCAGGAATACCAGTGAAGGGTATGGTTTTAATTCCCGTTTTTTGTTCCATTTTTTTCTAGAAAAGCAATTGCGGATTGCGATGTGTGGCTGCTTGTTTTGTCTTGATACAGTTCAACGGATTGATAGCATTGTGGATAAAGATCTGGATTTTCATTTTTAAAAATTGGAATTAAAATATGTTCTTGAGAGTATTTAGAGCTGATTTTGACATTTTTGTCACATTTTTTTTGCTTTTATCTTGCACTTGTATGAAAAACCAGTGGCAATCATAAATCCTTTAGAAAAACTTTCTTTTGATGCTTTGAACCATGTAGCAAAAATTTTTTTCTCCACTTTTGTGATAATAAATTGATCTTTTTTTGTTGAAACCACTTAAATAGACCCAAGATTCATCTATTGTTGCGACATTTTTCCATTTTTCTCCTGATAAATGCTTTTCATAAAGATTTCACTAAAAACTCTCTTTGGAAAGAGCGGAAACCTATCCTTCCATCCACTGCCTTTTTAAAAGCGCATTTTTGCATCTAAACAAAAATTCTAAATATCAAAAGATAAATAAAACTTCCAAAAATATAACTGAAGTAAAAATAAAATTCTCCATGCAAACGATTTTTTCTTACTGCAAAATAAAATCGTCTAAAAAATGTGCGAACAGCCTCTGTACGTTGTCTGTACTACAGTATGTCAAGTTTTCTAAAAATTACATTACACTGGTTTGAAAACCCTAAATATCGAATAAAAATTATAATTTTTATTTATTTTTTGAATACTTATAATATATCCAAGAATGAAGAATATGTATATAATCTCATAGAAGTAAACGTAGGTAATTAAAAAGAGCACCATAATCATATACTTCAACTATGTTGTATTTCAAATTCAAACATTTTCTTTTTTTGATTATTTTATTACTGGTCCCCTTTTTGCTTTTAGAACAAAACCTCTAAATAATAATAATATAATGGTGGTATAATATGCTCTTTACAACCCCTAAATGCCAAGAGGATCCATTAGATATTTCCTTAGACATTTGCCAAATGTGTTAAAGACTAAATTATCTTATTTTGTACACAAGCGTATAAATAAGCAATATTTATTATAATTATAAAAACCTTCACATACTTCATGTTCTGTAGGCCGTAACACGTTTTCACTGGGGCACCCCAGCTTGCTCACAGGCACCGGCGGTGTCAGAAGTTCTGCACTTGTGGTTTATGTTTACTGCACTTTTAAGCATGCTTCACCACTGGCTATCAAGCCCTGCTGCATCGTTGCCATTGCAAGAATTACTGGAGTTAATAATTCAGACAGCTTCGCAGTATGCAACATAATTATGGTTATGGTAATTCGCAATTTTTGTAACATTTTCACAATAAATATTTATATTGTCTTCTCGGTTAGCTTTAGTTAACGCTAGTGTTCATGTTATATGTTTTTCACAGGGTGCTGCACCCTGCCCTTTTTTGAAGTGAAAAATCCACCCTGCCTCTTTATTTTCAATTGAAAATGCACTCTTTACTTTTTCTAAATGAAAATGTGCCCTGTATTTTCCTACTTGATATATCGTTATTTTTCAAACATATTTTACCATTTTTTGCTGAGAAACATACATTTATAATATATTTTTATCTGATATGAAATCAGACTTTGCATACCTTTGCACAAATGCAGCAGGCATGAGAGTGCAGAAAATTAAAAAACACACGTGTTCATAAAAATAATTTTAAAAGAAAAGTAGCGTGCGCGGGGAAAACTATACAAATGTATGTTCATAAAATTTATTTCAAATGAAGAATAATGCTCACAGGAAAAACTATACAAAATATTTTAAAAGTGACAAGTTAAACTAAAAGAATAATGCACATCAACACAATAAAACATGTGTTTAAAAAAAAAAAAAAAAAAAAAAAAAAAAAAAACAACGTAAGCTAGCAATCAACATTTAATCATTGGCTGGTGGTGGAAAATGGGAAAGGAGGGGGGGGGGTTTAAAAAGTAGTTCATGAGAGAAATATTAAACAATATTCTACTTCTTTATGGGTTCCAGAATATCATAAAGTAAGTTTAAAATTAATATTGTGGATGGATAAATATTCAAAAATAAAAGGCTTCCCGCAGAACATTTGATCAGCAATGGTTAGAGATGAAAAAAAAAAGGGGGGGGGGGGAAGAAAAAAATTACATGAGTAAGAAATATTGAATAATTCTGTTCTTTTATATGTTATAGAATCTGATAAAGCATCTCTAAAGTGAATATTGACATTAATATTTTGGATGGAAAAAGATTGAGAATCTAAAGTTTTTCGTGGAGCGTTTGAACACTGATCATTATTGGAGTTTGATTTTAACAAAATAAAAAACCGCGGAATTAACGAAAATCGCAAAAAAGCGGAAAATCGCGGATCCGCGAAAAATTCTCATGCCTGAATCTGAAAATTCCATATGAAGTCACTTGTGGGCATGATCTATGACATCATTGGTCTGTATCTTACAGTGGCAGACGGAAAAAAGGTTGTTAGTCACGGTTTCTCTGTGCATATTGGGGATCTTTTCTGCGTATCCAAGAGTAGAAATGATTTTTACGGAAATAATATAATATAAAGAGCCACAGAATTTATGTTAAAGTATTGAAATCGGCACCCAATTCTCGTATGCAGGATTTCATATATTCTGCATATTTCAAACTTTGTGCTGAAGCTAAATTTTTTTGTGCAAAATTGGCATTTTATATTTATTATTTTCTTAACTTTGCACTAAAACTAAATTTTCTGAAATAGCACGAATTTTGTCGATTATAGCAGCAAAAATAGTTGCCTATCTTTATTTAGTGATAAAGAAAATCGCTTATTTGAGCAGTTAGCCTTGAAAGGTAAATTTTGTTAATAAGACGTAAAATGACAAATTTCGACAATCCACCTCAAGAATATTATGTTGTTCTGTAGTGAATTGATGGTTTATTTTTGCACGTTATTTAAACAATTAAAAGTAAATTTCATTGGCAAAATGATCGTGCATTTAGATAGACTTTCGTATCACGTATTTCTGCAATCATGCATAAAAAAAGTAATTTTATTATTAGGTACTATTATTATCTTTTTGTGAAATAATCGCATATTTTGGTATCCATTCTTTGAAGACATACAAAATTTAAAAATTAGCAGTTAAACAATAGCCTATATTAGCAATTAGTTGCTATTACATAAATTTCAAAAATTCGGTAAAATGATCGATTCCATATTTCGGCAAATTTATTGCATACATCGGTTATAGTCTTTGCAAAACAGCATGGATTTCCTCAATTAATATAGAGATAAAGTCTATTTCCGCAAACAATTGGGATTAAAGTAACCTTATTAAATAGTGGCAATATGGTTACGTGTTTCAACAATCAGCCACAAAACATCGTGAATTTCGGAAATCACCTTTGAAATGAGTGCAAATCTGATTGATTAATGCCGAAATAATATCACAATTTAGTAATTAGATGCACTTAAACATAACTTTTTGACAGTTAATAGTAAAATTATCCCATATTTCCGAATTAGGTAGCAAAATTATTGCTTATTTCGTGATTCAACTTTGAAAAACACATAAACTTCATCAATTAGTGGCGAAATATTTGAGTGTTTGGAGATTCCACTTTTTTAAGACGACAATTTTCATTGATTAGGAGCGAAATAATAGCAGGTTTCAGCAATCGGCCATAAAAATATCATTAATATCAAGAACAGCTTTGGAGGGAAAAAATTGCGAATTTCATTGATTAGCGACGAAATAATAGCAAAATTTGGGAATTACTTGTGATTAAATGTAAGTTTTGATTATAAAAATTGACAAAGGTGAAAATAATCCAGTATTTTCGAAATCGGCTGCAAAATTATTGTGTATTTCAGTATAAAACTTGAAAAATGCACAAATTTCATCTCTTAGCAACGAAATAATTGAGTATTTGGGTATTTAATGTTAAAAAACGCAGAATTCCATTGATTAAAATTATGCATTGTGGCAATTGATTGTAAAAACATCGTGAATTTTGGGAATCAATCTTAAAAAATGACGGAAATTATAGCATATTTAAACAATTAGTTATGACTATAAATATAAATATTGTTAATTTCATATTTATTTTGCACATGCTGCTTTTTTTTTTATATAATAATGTAGACTTAATAATAAAAAAATAATAATAATAATATATAAAGATAACACATATCACTTTTATCTATCTGATCGAGCAAATATCAGAAAGACAAATAGATACCTACTATTCTTTATAGAATTATGTGTACTAATTTAACTATTTATGGGAAACAATTCAAACGTTAATGGTACTTGTTAAGGTTTAGGCTTTTTTAAGGCTGCTGAATTGTTTGTTGATTTCATTATTGATTAAATCGGCTATTTCAATCAACAAACAATTCAGCAACCCTAAAATAACCCAAATCTTAACAAGTACCACTAACTTTTTACTTAAAGAAAATTATTTGAAATTTAACAATAAAGTTTATCAACAACTTAAAGGGGTCCCAATGGAATCCCCCATATCAGGTTTTTTAGCAGAATTTAAATTACGCACAATAGAAAATGAAATTATGAAAAAATTTAAAAATAAAATATTTTTTTGGTTCAGGTACGTAGATGGTATTTTCGCAGTTATCGATTGTAATAGTAACCCCAACCACATTTTGAACACCTTAAATAAAATAGACACTAACATAAATTTCACATAAAAAAGACAAATGCAATAACCATATTAATTACCTTGACGTTACCGTACCGTAACCCGATATGATAATAGAATCAATACTAAAGTTTTCAGAAAACCCACTAGCAGTAATGAAATTATCCACTATAAAAGCAAAACACCTTATACAATGTCAATGCTATACAAGCTTATATTAATAGGGCCATAACAATCTGTAATGAACCTAAAGATTTGAAAAATGAATTAATTACAATTAAACAATACACCAAAAAAGCTGGTTACCCTGAAAATTTAGTTGATAAAATGTACAAAAAAAGAATTAAAACCCTCAACAACATTCCTGTTTATAAAAAAAAAAAAAAAAACTTCAAATTCACAACTTTGATTCCATACGATCGTGGAGCATCTTGCAAAATTAAAAATATCATTGCTAAAACTAATTTTAAAGTCCCCTATAAAACCCAATTCTGATATACACCAAATCATAAGATATGATAAAGATCCCATCCATCCTTTAGAAACAGCCGGAATATATAAAATTCCATACACAGACAACCAAGGCAATAATAAATGTTATAATGGAAAATCAAAAATAAAAACTAGGATCAAAGAACACAGCCACGACCAGGGTTGGCATGATTTAAATCAACTGATTTAAATCAAGATTTAAATCAGCTGATTTTTTTTTAAAAAAACATTTGATTTAAATCATTTTTTTTTTTTTTTTTAATGTTGGAAATTTCAGATATTATGACAGATTATGATTGGAGGAAGTCCTTTTATGTAATGGGAGGTAAAGAGAGAAACATTGAAATTGAATTTATTTACCAAATAACATCAGACGTGGCTTCATCTGCTGGAGTAGAAAGACAATTTTCTTCTTTTGGACTAGTTCATTCAAGCCTTCGTAATAAATTAGGAGTGGACAAAGCTTCTAAATTAGTGTTTTTGTTCAAACAATTAAATCCTTGATTTATTTGATTTCCCGAAAAATTCCGACACTGATAAAATTCTAAACGATCTTAACAACCTTGATAAAAACATAAAATTCACAATGGAAAACGAAACTAACAACACACTGAACTACCTAGATATTAAAATAACCAAAAATCCAGACAATACAATCTATACTACTGTTTACAGGAAACCAACCGCCAACACCGAAATCATCAATAAACACTGCCATACCCCCCTTCCTTATAAATACGCCGCTATAAGATCTTATATAAACCGTGCGATCCTTATCTGTTCCAATAAAACCCTCCTCAACGAAGAACTTAAATATATTAAAAACATAGCCTATAAAGCAAACTACCCAAAAAATCTTATCAATAACCTATATAAAAAACGAATTAAAACCCTTAATAAAATCAATAACGCCCAAAAAGAAAAACCAAAATTCACTACCCCCATCCCTTTCTGCAACGGAGCAAGTATTAAAATAAAAAATGAAGCTAAAAAATACAATATAAACATTCCAATTAAACCTAACAGAAATATTTTTCAACATATTAGAAACGATAAAGACCAAATTGACAATAGATCCACTTCCGGGATTTACAAAATAGATTTCAACTACAATAATAACTCAAGTGCTTGCTATATCGGTGTCACTAAACGGAAAATCCAAGACCGCGAAAAAGAACATAAATCGGACCTTATACACAACCGTCAATCTACCGCGCTTGCTTCCGCTCACCTCAATAACCCAATTGATATTAACAGCATACATACTAATAAAATCGCCCACTACAATAATCATAATTACGCCTTCAAAAGAGAAGCGCTAGAGATCCTTACTAACCCCAGGGCTATCAACGATCGTGAACACGCAAGAATCCCAAAGGAATGGAGCCAACTAATCAAAAGATCCACCAATACGAAAAGAAGTGAAGAAACGAAGCCGATGTTTCCTGATGACAACAGTGAAGAGAGCTGTCACATTTCACCTGATGACGGGTGCGCTAGCGCCTGAAATGCATTGTGAGAATAACTAGGACTTATGTAAGGTTTAATTAATTTGTTTTTTAATATATAATTATTTCTTATATTATTTTTATAAATTATAAATATTATTTATTCTTTCTTTTTTAGTTAATTATTATGAAAAACTGCTCCATGTATTGTAAAAACATAAAAACACAATAATTAAAAATAGAATTCTAAAAAAATCAAATAAATCTGATTTAAATCAAAAAAATCCGATTGTTTTGATTTTTTAAAAAAAAAATCATGATTTTTTCCAACCTGGCCACGACATAGCCACAGGCAAAATTACCACTGCGTTAACTAAAGCTAACCAAGAAGACAATATAAATATTCATTCTGAAAACATTACAAAAATTGCGAATTACCATTAACCATAATTATGCTGCATACCGTGAAGCTGTCGAAATTATTAACTCCAGTAATTCTTGCAATGGCAACGATGCGGCAGGGCTTGATAGCCAGTGGCGAAGCATGCTTAAAAGAGCAGTAAGCAGAAACCACAAGTGCAGAACTTCTGACACCGCAAGTGTCGGTGAACAAGCTAGGGTGTCCCAGTGAAAATGTGTTAAGGTCTACAGAACATGAAGTATGTAAAGGTTTTTTATAATTATAATTAATATAGTCTTCATGTGAAACAATAAGTTTAAAAGCAATATTTATTTTGTACACAAGCACAAAATAAAGCTAAGAAAGAGAATTACTAGGTATATAATCAGAGTTAGAAATTGGAATGTGAAAGTTAGGTGTCAATGGCAGCTAACTATTTTTTTTTTTTTTTTTTTTTTTTACTTGCCAAAATGGTCTACTCAGGCGTAAGGTTATTTTTTTTTTTTTTTTTTTTTTTTTTTGTTTATAGGGATCATAACAGGATATAGCTTAAAAATAAATTTATTTTTAATTTACTTATATAAATAATAAATACAAGCACGAAAGTTAAAAAATTAATAAATTTATACTTAATACTTAAAACAAAATGAACAGTAGAAGAAAGTTTTTAATTATCTGTTGGCCAGCTAATTTTTAATATAAGTCAAATACCATGTATTGCATCTTCAAGCAAAATCAGAACTGCCAGAAAATATCCATTTAAACTATTTATAAATTATTTATTTATACTTTCAGGTTTAATAAACAAAAATTTGGTTAAAATTAATTCATTACTTCAGAAGTTATCATGGTGGAAAATTTCTGGTTGTATACAAACTAAGTGATTGCAATAAGTTAAAAAAGTCTTAAAAAAAAAAAAAAAAAAAAAAAAAAAAAAAAATGGATTTTTTTATGAATTCAGAAAAAATTTCTGCAAACAGCATTTATGGATCCTTGTACTTACTGTTTTTTTTTTTCTTTAAGCTTATGCATATGTGTTGAAACTGACAATGTAAGAATTTTTTTCAGATGATAAAAAATGAGCATTTTGTAAATCATAAAGAAAAAAAAATTTCTGACAAAATTGATTCTTTAAATTTGATCAAAAGTTAGGCATAAAAAATGACACATACGTGTGTGATTTTATGGTCGCCAAACTAAAATTTCTAGGTGCAAAATATGCCTAACGACTGCTAATATCGAACTCTATATATAATTCAAAATTAATGTAGTACAAAGATTCAAATTCTCCAAAAATTAATCTATCCAACAATAATGTTCTTACTGTAGTTTTATTTTACAAAACTAAATACTTGTTAAACATACATAAAAAGTTATTTGAATATTAGTTTTTTTTTTTTTTTTTTTTTTTTTTTTGAGGGGAGGGAGGAGGGGTTAAAAACAGTATTTAGAAATATAAAACACATAAAAAATATATAAACTAATAATTTAGTCAAATTTTTAGAACATTTTCTTGAACTGGATACCACATACTAAATGGGAAATCTGAGTTCCATATTTATTTTTATATTATAAAAATTTTGACAGAAAAGAGTACATTAAAAACTTTTTGAAAACATTGTGAGAATTTTATACAAAATGCAGAAGCCTGACTCAAAAATTTTCATGGTGTTTTTAAAAGAGTTTAATGTTTCTTCAATATAAAATACTAATAATAAAAGACTATCAATTACATTAGGATCAATGCTTAGTTTTAACTTTTTCTGTGCTACAGTCTTTTGTATCCTTTTATTATAGCTTGCATTACCAGCTGGCTGTGAACATCGATCTCCCTCATCGAGGAGACAACATATTTGGTTATGACAACCTGGAGTCTCTTCTTCTGTACTAAAACCATTCATTTCACACACATCTAGAAAAGAGAAAAAAAAAAAAAGGTTTTTGTATCTTTTACAATGAAAAAGAAAAATAATTAAAATCTGCAAATCATTAAACACATTTATATTCAATATCAACTGTTACCGCATGACTACTAACACTTTATTTACGGATTCATTATTACAGTGGAGCAAAAAATAAATGGATTTTTTTTTTTTTTTTTTTTCCAAAATTACTTTTGGCGTAGGGTTAAAAAGTTGTGTCTGAGGTATATTAGTTGACATATTTTTAAAAAACTGAAATCCATTCATAGCTTCTAATGCCCGAAGCACCCTAAACACAGTTAAAAATTAACATTTTTATACGCAAACTTGTAGGAAAAAAAATATTATAATGAATTCCAAATTACTTATGATACGCAGTGGTAAAGTTGTATCACAGGTGTAGTTAAAGGTTTTTTTTTTTTCTTTTTAATATTGAAACCTATTCACATCTTTCAGGATCCCCAACACCCCACAAATTTCATAATGTGAATTTATATTTTTGGGGGCACTTGGGCCACCGAAAAATATGAATGAATTTCAATTTTCAAAAATTATATTACACAGTATAGGATACATTATCTGGAATTCATGGGACTGCAAGCATTTGGGATTTTGGAATTTTCTGTAATTTAGGTCTTTTTCCATTACTGATTTTCCTGAATTATAAAATATAACTAAATAATTCATAGCTGCCAACTTTTCCACTTTTGGTAGAAATTTTTCAATTTTTTATTTTATCTTCCAGCTTCCAATTTTTAGTTGACTTCTTCCATTTTTAAAAAAGTCACGAATATTGTTCGTTATTAAAAAGAAAATCCATTAACGATCAAACACTTCACAAAAGCCTTCTGTTTTCCAGTCTTTCTCCATTCACAACATAAATGACAACATTCATTTTAAACTTACTTCATGAGATTTTAGAACCTATAAAGAAATAGAACTGTTCAATATTTGTCTCTCATGTAATTATTTTTAACCCCCCCTCCCCCACACACCTTCTTTTCTTATCTCCAACTAGCAGTTGGCGATTAAACTTTCTGTAAAAGCAATTTGTTTCATAATCTTTCTCCATATACAACATAAATGCCAATATTTATTTTAAACTTACTTTATGAGATACTAGAACCTATAAAGAAATATAATTATTCAATAATGTATCTTGCTCGTGTAATTACTCCCCCCCCCCTCTTTTCTTATCTCTTAACTGTTTGCAATGAAATTTTCTGTAGAAGCAATTAGTTTCCCAACCTTTCTCTATTCACAACATAAATGTCAATATTAATTTTAAACTTGTTTATTAGATTTAGATACTTATAAAATAAGAAGAATTTATTTCTCACTTATGTAATTTTTTTCAGGTCCTTTTTTATTTAAGATTGCAGTCATAAAAAATTGGTTCGTGACATAAAAAATAGCTTATGGCATAAAACATAACATAGCTTGTGACATAAGAGACAACATAGTAACACGATTTACAATATAAATTGTATGCTAAAAAAGCATTTTCCAGGTTTGTATTATAATTTTTCTAGGTTTTTGGACAATATTTGCAATTTTCCTTGACATTTCCCTGACTTTTCCAGGTTTACCCTGACTCATGGGAACACTGGAAATTCTAGAGAAGTTAAAAATAGATAACTACAGGCTTGAAAGCAATTCATACATTAAACATTAACCAACTGAACAAAAAAATTGATGAAAATACTCAATGAGCAATGTGAAAATTTTGGAGGAAATTCCTCCTCATGATATATTTTTGAGTGAGATTTTTCAAAGTATTGTGAGTTTCTTGTAATACCACCTTCTAATGTGAACCCTGCTTTATTGTATATATATATAAACATAAACTAATAACTGTTAGGACACAACTTTACAACACAATGCCAAAAGTAATTTAAAAAAATACACTTCTTGCAGTGGCAGATTTAAGGGGGGGGCTAAGGGGCTGAAGCCCCCCCCCCCCCCCCAAAAAGTACTGACATTCCCAATTGAATAGTACAATTGCAAACTTTTCATTGATCTGGAATTACATCTTGAAAAATCTTAGCCCTCCCCCCCCCCCCCAAAGTTAAGTTCTGGATCTGCCACTGACTTCTTGTCCCACCCTATTTTGTATTCCCCTTAGCCCTTGATAATGAAAAATATTTTGTAATTGACACAGTTTTAATATGTCATTGCAATTTTCAAGTGTTTTGTTGACAGTGGATTAAAAAATAAAATAAAAATCTGTTTATACTTTAATAGGCATAGTTTATCAGAGAGGTGCAAATTAATGACTGCCTGCTTATAGCTGTATTTGTATAGCATTTATTTTATTAAATATACTACTTGCAGAAAAAAATAAATAATAATAATATAATCACCAATTTTTACAAAATCAGATTTATATAATATATACTTAGAAGATAGAAGTAATTGAATAATTACAATAGGAAAAAAGCAGTTAAAATTAACATTTATATGATTTTTTTTCTTTTTTTTTTGAGGATCATAAAGTAACCCTTTGAAGACCATTTGGCCTATGAGCTGGCCATAGGTTGTGCATCATCAGTTTATGATATAAATACTAATAGTGACAATTTTATCATTAATAATAATGAATTTAACTAAAATAATCAATATTATTTGGAATTGTTTATTTGTAAATGTAAAATAATTATAAATAAATAAAAAATTTTATTTTATTTTAAAATAGCATTAGAGTGCCTAACCTAAAAAAATAAAAAGATTAAAAGGAATATGATCAATCTTAATTATTCTTTGGGAACATAAGCAGAGAATCATTCAACAGTATGTAAGTATGACGTTTTAAACATAAATAACATATTATGTACAATGATAACCAAAAAAAAAAAGTAATGTTATAGAATTTGGATTCTAGATTTTAAGTGCAAAATTTAAAATACGAAACCATAGCTTAAATTAAGTTTCGAGACTAAAATGTGACACACTGAAACTATAAACACATAATTCTCTAATTTTATATATTGTATTTTTTGACATATAAACACTCACATTCATAAGAATGTAATACATATAAATCATGTATAAATTTGATTTAGCACATCAGCAAACCCAATTATGTTTGACAGTAAATTATGCTAGTGATAAAAAATAGTTCAAATCAAATTGAAACACTTGTAAGCGTAAAATCTGATGAACACAAATAGACTTCACTTCTCTTTAAATTATTTTTTAAAGTATAACAGAAATAGGAATACAACATAATTTAATTGACATTATCTATTTGTAACAAACAGAATTCTAGCAGATAACTTTTAGATCATCATTCTTAATACATGAAATCAAATGACTTCCATATAATAATTTTGTGACGACGCCAGAAAATTATTAGTAAATTGTCATGGAAGTTATCCTGTTTCAAAACGTTTGAGGTAGGTTATCAAATATGATGCAAATAAGAGACAGACAATCTAAATTATTTTTTCTAATCTACAAAAGGCGCATTCTTGATTATATACATAATTCACTAGAACTTACCATTGAAACATCAATTGTCTTATTAACGGCGGGAAGCATTCGGCAACAACATCAACAATAAAATAAAAAAAAAAATTGTAAAGTTAGGTAGGTAGGTAGGTAGGTAGGGGAGAACATGAGATATATGCTATGCCACTAGGGCAGCGTCATCTCGAATAATCCATTAGATTGAAATTAGAGATCTGAAAAAACACTCTTAGAGAAAGAGAGAAGACTCATGGTCCCATTACGAGAGCTGAAAGCAGTGGAAACAATATCCCCGTAAGAGGAACCGTCCGGGAGATTAAGAGCGGAGAGAAGCCGGCGCCGAGGATTCCGATAGAATGGACAATACAGCAGAATGTGTTCAGGAGTATCTTGATCCCAGCAGTGGCGACAAAGAGGAGAGAAGGAGAGGTTCATACGAAAAAGCCGCTGGTGGGTTATGATGGTTTTAGATCGCCAACGGGCCAGAAGTACATCCGCCCTGCGGGAGGGGGCCCACCTGGAAAAGGGTCTATCCGGAGAGAGGTAATCAAAACGAGAGGCATACTCGCTCTGCAGCCAACTATATTCACATTCGATGAGCCAAGATTTCTTTAAACCGGAGCGGAGATCTTCGGGAGAGATCCCAGGAATGGAGTGGCAGGTGTATGGACCGTTCTTGGCCAAGCTGTCCGCCCTCTCGTTAGGGTGGATACCCTTGTGTCCGGGACACCAAACAAATATGATATGGTGCCCACGCTGGTTGCAGGCATGGATAGCAGAAAGAAGGTGGAGAATAACTTTGGGAGACTGAAACGACCAGGATTTCAGGGCAAGTAGAGCAGAGAGGCTGTCCGACAGGATTATGATCTGGGAGTGAGAAGTTGGAGCCTCGGAGATGGCAAGAACAAGAGCCAGGGTTTCGGCAGTGAAAACAGAGTTGTGATGGGATACCAAGGAAGCCAGAGAAAAGGTGGAGTTTGCATCCACCACCGCAACAGCCGTTTTGTGGTCGTCTTTCGAGGCATCAGTGGCCAAGAGAGTACACAGGGGGATGGAGGTGCGCCAGTTGTTCCAGGCTTTAGCAATGAATTCGTCAGGAATGGAAGGGTCTTGAAAGGGGAATTCGTCCACAACCACCTTAAACTGAAGGCAATTAGGAGGCGGGGGCCAGACGAAACGGAGGACCTGCAGAAGAGAGCAATTTATAGAACAACAGATTTCTTGAAGCGGAATTCCCCACTTCCAGTTTACAGAGGGGCAAAGTAATTGGGACCTGATTAAGTCGCAAAGGCGAAGACCTGGAGAGGAGGCAAGAAGACGAAGGAGAAACTGCTTAGTGAGGAGGGAGAGCCGAAGAGTCATGCTAGCGACACCAGCCTCACGGCGGAGAACAGGGAGAGGAGTCCAGCGGGGAAGGCCAGTAGCAACCCTAATCGCAGCGTTATAGCAAATCTCAAGAGTATTGAGCGAAGAGGGAGGGGCATCATAGAAAAGGGGAGCACCATATTCTAGACTACTTCGAATCAGGGAGTCAATTATTTTCAACGCATGATTGCTATTTAGCCCCCGAGAACGATTAGCAACCGCTTTGATATAGTTAATTTTCCGAAAAGCCTTCACTTTCAAGGTGGAAAAATGGTGGGCAAAAGAAAGAGAGCGGGAGAACCAGATGCCAAGGATTTTAACGTGGGAGCTCCATGGAATATTGAAACCCATAAGGGTGATAGAAGGGCCGGGATCTCTGGAACGGGAGAAATTAATTGCCGAGCATTTATCAGGGCCGATTAAGAGTTTATTTGCCGAACACCAAGTATGAATGCGGCACAACGTGTTGTGAAGTTTTTGGCGAGCACGGTCTTCAGCCGGGCCAATAGCATAAACTAATATGTCATCAGCATAGACAATCATATGAACACCCTCCTCAAGAGTTTCGACAACGTCCAGCATGTACATGATAAACAAAAATGGGGATAAGACGCTGCCCTGGGGAACACCCTGATTGCAGGGACCGACCTGAGAAAGAACTGCCTTCCAGCGAACCTGAATAACTCGATGTTTAACAAAGGAAGCAATCCAAAGGCCCATTTTGCCACGGATACCGTGAGAGGCGAGTTTATGAATTAAAATGTCAGGCTGAACGGAATCATAAGCTGCCTTGATATCTAGGCAGACTGCAGCCACAAAGTGGCGATTAGCACGGGCAGTAGAGACGTCCAGAAAAAAGGTGCTGAGAGCTACAGTGCAGTCCCGGGAAGGAATAAATCCGTAGTGGTCTCTATGGAAGAGGTTCCGATGGCCAGCCCAAGCAAGGAGCCTGCGAAGAATCATCCGTTCCAGAACTTTGCACCCCACCGAAGTGAGAGCAATGGGGCGATAAGACGCAATATCAGACGAGGGTTTACCGGGTTTCCGGATGGGGAGAATGGTAGCCAGCTTCCAAGAGGGAGGAAGGATACCCGTGTTAAATGAGTTATTAAATGTGCTCCTCAGGGAATCCAGGTGCTGATGAGAGAGCTTACTTAACAGGTTAAGAGAGATTCCGTCTGCTCCAGGAGTTGTTGGGCGAGAGTGCTTGAGAGAATGGGTTAGTTCTTCCATGCTGAAGGGCTCGTCGAGAATAGGATCTCCATCACTAAGATCGTACGGAATGGGAGGTTCACTGCAATCCTTCGTGAAGTGTTGGAGAAAGCCTGGGCTTGGAGATAGGCAGAAGTGAGGGGGAATGGATTGAGGATGATATTGTCTTCCCCAGGGAGTTCACGGTTGGCTATCCGTTTTAGAATTTTGAAGATTTTCCCGTTGGAGCTGTTCTCCCGACAGAGATTGTCCCAGAAGCATCGTGAAGAATATTTAATGTAACGCCGGAGCTTAGCCGCGTAATGCTTATAGCGGAGCCATTCATCTCTGGAGCAAAGGAAGCGAGCAAGGCGAAGGTGTTTTCGTTTCCGAGCAAGCAGATGGCAGCAAGTGCTGTCCCACCAGGGACGAGTTGAGTTAAGCGCCTTAGGGAAAGTAGCACAAGTGTCCGAAAGAGCTTGCATACAAGAACTCTCAAAGTCTTCGTAGTAGAGATTCGGTAGGTTGTCCCGACGGTTAAGGGCAGCGCTAGCTTTAGACCAATTGTAGCATTTTTTAGTACTAGCAGAGGGAGGAGAGTTATAGTGCCTGAAAACAAGGATTGGATGATGGTCAGAATCATAAGGATCAGGATGGACATAAAACATAAGTTTGTCATAAAGCGGAGGAGAAACCATAGTCAGATCCAAAAGGGAGGGTGAGCTGCAAGGGCTAGACCGAGTAGGAGAAGTTAAATTGAGAATACATAAATCCTGTGAGACAACCCAGTTTAGTAATTGACGAGTTCTAGCAGGGATGGGGGGAGACCGGACACAGACATTAATATTGAAATCGCCAAGAATAAGGAGGGGGGAGCCGCTGGTTGAAACAATCTCAGAAAGCCATTCCTCAGGGAGGGCACCAGAGGGGGAGTAAATGTTAATAATTATAGACCAAGAATGGTCAAAAAAGACCCTAACCCCGAGGGCTTCAAAATCCCGAAGAGGGCACGTAGGGAGGGTAAAACTTGTAGACGGAAGAGAAGAATGAACAGCAGTCAACAGACCACCGCCCCGAGCAGATAACCTATCAGCTCTGTAACAAATCATACCAGGAAGAGAGACAAAGTCAGAAGGGGAAAGAAAAGTCTCTTGGAGACACAAAATACGGGCGTGAAGGGAGGGGGAATTTAGGAGCCAATGGCCGTTGGCACGGAAACTTCTACAATTCCATTGGAGCAAAAATAACTCAGAAGACATGACAAGAAAAAAAAAATACCAGTAAAAAACAAAACGGGACTTACCCGCAAAAACAGCCAGAGACCAGAAAACATGAGAGCGGCGGCACAGGAGCTAGACACCATGCGGTGGCTCAGGAGGAGGGCGGGAGGCAGGAGGCTCCAGAGCATCTGGTAATGACGTGTCCATACTAAGAGAATCAGAGTTGGTGGAGGCCGGATCTGTGCGTGCTTTTTTGAGCCGTTGTGCGACGGCATCTGAGAGACCAGAAGGTAACTTTGGAGATCGCTTGACCTGTAGGTCTTGAATAATACCCATAAGCGGCTGGATGGTTGTCTCAACAAAACTTTGGAGAGTTTTTTGTAGTTCAGTAACCATCGTTTGCATGAGGGAGGTAAAGTGGGTAGAGAGACTCTGCATAGCCTCCTCCAGCTCAGTTTTGGTAACCACCGATGGGGAGGAAAAGGTAGCAGCAGTGGCATATGATTTCGTGGAGGTAGTTTCCTTTTCTGCAAATCGTCGTCTCGCATCAGCAATCGTGAGGTGGTGGGTGGCACGGTACTTTTGGATTCGGATCTCACGTTGATACACAGGACAGTTTTTATCATTGGCAGCATGACTGCCTTTGCAGTTAATGCATTTAGGTGTGGGACTAGTGCAAGGTTCGGTGTGCGTTTCCGCGCACTGGATGCATATCTTATTGTTACGGCACGATCTAAGGGTGTGATTAAACCTGTGGCAATTAGTACATGGGCGTGGTTTATCGTAAAATAAAGAAATCCGATAAATTTGGTACCACAGTTTTACATTTGCTGGTAAGGTCGTACCTAATATTGTTACCAGTACCGTCGAAGTAGGCTGGTCCGTGCCCTGATCTTTGCGAATAAATCTTCTCACCTCCAATATGTGTAGGCCTTGGGAACTCAGCTCTTCTGCTATGTCAGCACAAGTTACAGAAATGTCGATATTATGAAGCAGAAAGCGAGTAGAGATAGTTTCTCTCTGGATGAACGTGTCAACTGGTATGCCAAGCAATGACTCTATACTTAATATTTGCTGGGCTACTTGAACCTGTTTGGTAGTAATAAAAAGTTTATTATGCCGGGTGAGTCGTAGACTTTCTATCTCGTTGCAATTAGTGACGACTTTAGCTAGTTCATCTTTCAGAGTTTTTGGGTGGGTTTGCGGTAAAGAGCCGTTTTTGGCCGAGATTATGAGAGAGATAATGTCATATCCGTCACTGACAGCAATATCTAAAGACTCGGATAGCTTATGTTCATTCGTATAAAAATGCGGCGAGCAAGGCGAACCACCCGGTAACCGCCCTCCTGCCATAGGCAAAAATAAGAGTAAAACTGTATGTTTGACAGAAATAAACAAACTATAAAATAGCAGAACTGGGAGAAAAAAAAACCCTACCAGGGAAAAAGAAACAACTAAAACTTACCGAAAAACTTAATTCGGTGAAAAACAAGCCAAAAAAGCAGTAACGAATATAGAATGAAGATTACTCGAACGCATGCAAAAGCATACGCGGATACGCCTCACCAAAACAGTAGAGCAGGACAAGTTGAGAGGGAGGTAGCTGCTTCCATCCACCACCTACCTACCAAAAAACTCTCATCTCCATTGTAAAGTTTCAGGTTGTTGTTGTTGTTGTTGGGGGTTTTCTTTGAGACCTATAGCTGCTGGGGTTGTTGTCTCAACTGATCCATAACCTATCGCAGAAGACCCGAGGACAGACCACAACGATCTATCCGCGTTTGTAATGATCGATAGATGGCTCTTTCTCAACTGCAGTTGTTAGTAAATATAATAGCCAGGTGTATTGTTCTTTCTTGTTGTTCTATCATTGTTTCAACGTCGGCTGGGATTGCGGTGCCTCGCTCAACACTATCTTACGCACAAACTCTGACTTAAGATGTAAACAAAACGCAAGTCGTATTGCAGTGCTTCACTATCTTACGACCAAGGTTCTTCTATCATAAGGTTGGGCCATTTGAAGAGTAGCCAATCAGAAGCAAGCAGAAGTGAAACGTCACATGGCGGAAGACAGACACAAACTACGATACAAATATACAGCTGTTAACCCAGTCCAGCTAGTTATTACTTACTAAAAAATATATCCTGTAATCTGATATAAATATTACCCAAAAACGAAAATCATGTACGGTTTTACATGAAATAAAAGTACATTCGTTAAAAAATTTATTTTAAGTACATATTAGTTCATAAAAAATTATAAAGCTTTCGCGTTTTCGGCAACATTGCTATGCATTTGTTTACTTTTATAATACTTCAATAAAACGATGAATTTCAATTATATTAAAATGAAATTAAATAAAACTGCATTTAATTAATTGTTTTACTCAAAAAAAAAAAAGCACATACATTTTTTTAAAAGAATGTAAAATATATACATTTTACTGTACGATCGCGATATGTTTGTTTACATTTCAGATATTTCAGTAAAATTATGAATTTTAAGAGTAAAAATGAAATATAAAAACATTTTTAAAAATATTTGTTCAAAATAAAACACTTATATTTTTCAATTTAAAGAGAAATACACAATATATGAAGTTATCTGTAATATTATGATATGTTTGTTTACCTTACTTCAATATTGTCATGAATTACTTCAGTAAGACCATGAATTTCAATTATATTAAAATGAAATAAAAATGCAATTATTTAAATGTTTTGCTCAAAAGAAAGCACACGTATTTGTTTAAAAAAATCTAAAATACATAAATTTTGCTGTACTAGCGTGATTTGTTTGTTTACATTTCAGATATTTCAGTAAAATTATGCATTTTAATTTTATGAGTAAAAATGAAATATAAGAACATTTTTAAAAATATTTGTTCAAAATAAAACACTTATAGTTTTCAATTTAAAGAGAAATACACAATATATGAAGTTATCTGTAATATTATGATATGTTTGTTTACCTTACTTCAATATTGTCATGAATTACAGTCGGTAACAAAAGTGTCCGAACACTAGCAAAAATTCCTATGTAAAAAAAGTACACTTCATACGGTTTTGTTAAATAAATCCTTGTCGAATCATTGTCTTACACTGACTAAAAACAGGATTCGACAAGGATTTATTTAACAAAACCGTATGAAGTGTACATTTTTTACATAGGAATTTTTGCTAGTGTTCGGACACTTTTGTTACCGACTGTACTTCAGTAAGACAATGAATTTCAATTAAAATGAAATAAAAATGCATTTATTTAAATGTTTTGCTCAAAAGAAAGCACACGTATTTGTTTAAAAAAATCTAAAATACATAAATTTTGCTGTACTAGCGTGATTTGTTTGTTTACATTTCAGATATTTCAGTAAAATTATGCATTTTAATTTTATGAGTAAAAATGAAATATAAGAACATTTTTAAAAATATTTGTTCAAAATAAAACACTTATAGTTTTCAATTTAAAGAGAAATACACAATATATGAAGTTATCTGTAATATTATGATATGTTTGTTTACCTTACTTCAATATTGTCATGAATTACAGTCGGTAACAAAAGTGTCCGAACACTAGCAAAAATTCCTATGTAAAAAAAGTACACTTCATACGGTTTTGTTAAATAAATCCTTGTCGAATCATTGTCTTACACTGACTAAGAACAGGATTCGACAAGGATTTATTTAACAAAACCGTATGAAGTGTACATTTTTTACATAGGAATTTTTGCTAGTGTTCGGACACTTTTGTTACCGACTGTACTTCAGTAAGACAATGAATTTCAATTAAAATGAAATAAAAATGCATTTATTTAAATGTTTTGCTCAAAAGAAAGCACACGTATTTGTTTAAAAAAATCTAAAATACATAAATTTTGCTGTACTAGCGTGATTTGTTTGTTTACATTTCAGATATTTCAGTAAAATTATGCATTTTAATTTTATGAGTAAAAATGAAATATAAGAACATTTTTAAAAATATTTGTTCAAAATAAAACACTTATAGTTTTCAATTTAAAGAGAAATACACAATATATGAAGTTATCTGTAATATTATGATATGTTTGTTTACCTTACTTCAATATTGTCATGAATTACAGTCGGTAACAAAAGTGTCCGAACACTAGCAAAAATTCCTATGTAAAAAAAGTACACTTCATACGGTTTTGTTAAATAAATCCTTGTCGAATCATTGTCTTACACTGACTAAGAACAGGATTCGACAAGGATTTATTTAACAAAACCGTATGAAGTGTACTTTTTTTACATAGGAATTTTTGCTAGTGTTCGGACACTTTTGTTACCGACTGTACTTCAGTAAGACAATGAATTTCAATTAAAATGAAATAAAAATGCATTTATTTAAATGTTTTGCTCAAAAGAAAGCACACGTATTTGTTTAAAAAAATCTAAAATACATAAATTTTGCCGTACTAGCGTGATTTGTTTGTTTACATTTCAGATATTTCAGTAAAATTATGCGTTTTAATTTTATGAGTAAAAATGAAATAAAAATACATTCTTTAAAATATTTTGTTCAAAATAAAACACTTATAATTTTAAAAGAAATACATAATATATTAAGTTATCTGTAATATTATGATATGTTTGTTTACCTTTTAAATAGTACTTCAATATGCTGAGTGATTGGTGATTCACAAGCACAAATTAATAATTGATTTATCTCCTAATACAGCTGAAGTTTTGCGATTCACTAATCAACAAATCAGTTATGACAGTGTTTGTTTACATTACAAATGATATGCATATTTCAGAGAATTGTGCATTTTTGAGAGATGATTATACTTCACTTTACATGAAATTTTGTACTGCAGCAATCAATAATATGCATGTATGTATCATATGCATATATGTAATCAGCAATATGCCTTCAGTACCTGATAAAAAAAAAGATCATTTTACACAGCTAACTTGTCTTGCAGTACTATAGCGGTAAGCAATATGGATGTACATAAAAGCTTCATATGAGAATGGATTGATAATTACTTTTTTTTTCTTTCTTTTAGTCAAAAAAGAGGGAAGTGCAGTTGTTAAAACACAATCCAGAAAAAAATTATATGTGTGGTGGTTCTAACATTATGACAGCACAGTTTAAAAACAAAGAGTCACAAAAGATGTCTGAGTTCAAAGTTTTGTACTTATTACTTTTAAACCTCAGTTCTGTTTTTTTTTTTTTTTTTTTTTTTTTTTTTTTTTTTTTTTTTTTTAATATATATATATATATATATAATACTCCAAAATGTTTAAGCAATGATCAACAATTTTTTACAAAAGAAAAATTATATTCATTGTTTAAATATGGTATGACAGAAATAGTTTCAAAACATTTTGTTCATGTTGGCTTGTTGGTATTTTTAAAACTATTTTCATTGGAAAACATGTGCTACCACTGACACTTTTAACATGTTATTACAAAAGTTACATTGAAATGTGTTAGTACATAAAAACAATTTCATAAAATTTTCAATTATCCAGATACTTTCTACAGAGGATTAAAGCAAAAAAAAAAAAAAAAAAAAAAAAGTACCTAAGATTTTTTTTTTTTTACACACAAGTTTATTTTATTTTAAGTGTATTAACTGCAAATTTAATTTTGAAGTGCAGAAATATTTTTGTGTGTACTCATTTTTATCCACTACATAACTTAAACATTTTGTTTATTATGAGATACCACAATTTATTTCATAAAGATAATAAATTTTAACGAAATCTTAATTATGTCCCTATTTGAATTAAAAAAAAAAAAAAAAGTCACTTTTGACAGCAGACAACAGGCATTGGCTACTGTCTGCTTTCAAAAGAGTATACTTGAAAATCGAAGGGAAGTAGCATAAACATTTAACAAACATACTTATTACATGATTATTGCTAATTTAATATCCCTTTGATTTATTATTTCTGAACTTGAAAATGTATGATATAATATACACGGTGATATATTACTTACATGATTTGATTTTATGAGCAATCTATCTACTGCTATTATACATCACAGTTTTCCATGAATGTTCTATCACTTTCAATAATCTATTCTTTAAAAAAATTTTGTTCTCTAATACGGAGCATGTCAAAGAATCAACAAAAGACGTAAATTAAGAGTTATCATACGGTACATTTAAACAAATTCGATTAAAAGAAAAGAAAAAAATTAAATCACAAAAACGCAATTTAAACACAGTTATTTCAGATGTAAACAAGATTTCAACCTCACGCCATATGACGTAGGGCGCGAGGAATCTCAAATAGCTAAAAATTCGCGCATCTATGAAATGGCACCCCCCTGCTTACGACAACCTCAGAGCTATCTTTTAAGTCGAATCGTAACTGGATGCGCGCGCAATCACAACATAGCTCGCTCTGCGTCTCCCATTGGCTGACTTATTTCTCTTACGAGGACACGCGGAGGACTTACGCTTGAGGCACCGCAATACCAAGTTAAGATAGTTCTTAACCACGCCCATTCTACGAAAGTTCGTAACATTTAAGATCAGACTTAAGAACGAGGCACCGCAATCCCAGCCGAAAGCTATCAGTGGTATGATAATTTCACCTTAGCCCACCAGAGGGCGAGCATTTCATTACAATCGCAGATAGCTTACTCGCACATTTTTTAAAAACGATTAATAGAATGCAAGAACCCAAGGGTGCAATAACGAAAGTTACTTAATGAGCAGAATTTTTGCAGGAAAGGAGCTAAAATTCATGTAGCCATCTGGCAACACTGCCGATAGTTAAAAAGACTTTACGCATCTGGCAACAAGAAACGTTTAGTGTTTCCATGCTTTCCATGGTAGCGAACACGGATTAAAAGAGAAGGATGTATTACTAATGTTACGGAAAGGTAGTAATTTTCATCTTACAGATAGAGGGCGACCAAATCTCGAAAATTCACCAATCAGCACGTTTTTACATTTCTGGCTGTTCGTTCGTTGGATGACTGAAGCCGAAGGGGCGGGCTTTCCCTTTCTTCCGCTAAGTTTCAAGGATACTACACCAGGCGGCGATCGGATCGCTTACTCAGCTCGGCTGAATTAATGCGGAAAATAAAGCTCCGTTCCCCACGCTGACCGCCCTATCTGGTTTATCATCCTGTATCCTAATCCGTGGTAGCGAATAAGAAACCAGAACTTTGATGGAACGATATTTTACTTTGTCTTACTAGCAATGATACTTTTTAATAATGCTTGCTTATACTATTACTCATGCTTCTGCAAGAATTAATTTACCTTTTTTATCATTTTAATTTGTAAATAGTGAATATATATATATTTTTATAATTGGAAGTCTTATTTATCTAACCAACACGCTACTATAAAGTGGTGACCCGGATAAAAGAAGAATTGGTACCTCTTTCTAAAGATGTCGCATTCAGTTCTTTTATAAGTTTTCTATTACAAGCTTTTACATATTTGGTGAGTTTTTCAAACTTTTTATGAAAGTATCTTGTTTTTTAAAAATAACATTTCCATAAAATGAAGGACTCAGAAACTGATGTAGAATTGGCAAATGCTAATGATAAACAAAATACCCATCTTGGAGCCATTTCTGTTAAGCCGCCTATATTTTGGCGCAATAAACCCAAACTATGGTTTCTGCAATTAGAGGCGCAGTTCATAAATTCAGGTATCACACAGGATTCAACAATGTATTATATTGTCGTCGCAGCTTTAGACGAAATAACGTTGGACGTGGTAGACGACATTCTGTCAGATCCTCCAAGTGACAATAAATATGACAAGCTAAAATCCACATTGATTTCACGCTTATCAGATTCCGATGAAACGAGACTTAAAAAACTATTTTCCGATATAGAATTAGGCGATCGCAGACCATCTGATCTTTTGCGCCACATGAAAAGTTTAGCTGATAAGTCAGTTTCTGAGGAAGTAATTAAATCTTTATGGTCGCAACGACTGCCAAAGCACATCAGAGCCATTTTATCTGTGAGTAAAGATTCACTCGATAATTTGGCAGAAATGGCAGATAAGATCGCCGAATCCTATGGCACAGCAGAGATACAAGCCATTCAGAAACCTTCCCCAAATCCGGATACTGACCGGTTAACATCTTTAGAAAGCAAAGTCGATGCCCTAACCAAACGTTTAGAAGATTTGACATTCTTGGGTCGATCTCAAAACTCATTCGATAGAAGTCTCTCCCGTTCCAGTTTCCGGCGACAGCGATCACGCTCCCGCTCACGATCGACACAGCATAGCAAGTATTGTTGGTATCATGCCACTTTTGGCGAAAAGGCATGTAAGTGTACCACTCCATGCGAATACAAACAGCATTTGCCGGAAAACTAATAGGCCAATCGATCGCGGAGACCGACGATATTGGCAGGCAAAACAGTCGCCTATACATTTGCGACAGAAATAGCGGAAATTCCTTTTTGATTGATAATGGAGCGGATGTGTCCGTGATTCCTGTAAATAGAAGAAAAGAGCTGCCTCCATCTGATTTTCTATTGTTTGCCGCCAATAGCACCAAAATAAAAACCTATGGTAATAAAATTTTAAAATTAAATCTTGGACTCAGACGAACTTTTACGTGGTCATTCATAGTGGCCGATGTGTCGAAAGCAATTATTGGCGCGTATTTTCTCCAGAAGTATGGTTTATTAGTAGACGTCAAAAGACAGCGCTTATTAGATCCTTATACTTCATTCTCGTTACCCGCCACAATCGCAATACAACCATCGACATCATTGACTACCATAGACTTTAATAATTTAGATTCAGAAATTTTTTCTCTTTTGGCTCAGTTTAAAGACATAACAAAAGAAAATTCTTTTAAAACATTTCCCAAACATGATGTAACCCATCAAATAATTACAAATGGTACCTAGAGATGTAAAAAAACCGGGAATTTCGCTTCAGGGGAATAAACATGGGAATTTACGGGTTTAAACCGGGAATTTTGGGAACTTTGATGGGAAGAAACTAATATTCAGTGTTTAGATTTAATTTCAGTTCTTTTAAGTGTACAAACAACTTGTTTCAATATCATTTTTATTCTATTTGCTTAAATAAAAGTGATATAAAAAATTATGTGATTATTTTACAAAAAATTGTAAAAAATTATACATTTACGTTATTGACAATAATAAATGAAGTTTTGTCTGCCTATTTAAATAACTTTAGAATATTTTTCTTTTTTTTTTTTTTTTTTTTTTTTAATGAATACCATAATAAAATATATTATAAAAAATAATACAATGAAATTAAATTATTGTTAGAATACTTTAAAATTATTAAATTTTATTATAATTCATCGAACAAAATTTCATAATAGTTCATGAAATCTCGTTAAAATCAGTTAAAGAGCACGGGGAACAAAATAGAACATGAGTTCTTCGGTTATTAAGAATTAGAGCAATAATTTTTTAATGTATCAAATCAATACATAGAATATTCAATAGCTAATAATTAATAATTTGGCTGTTATTTCTTTCTTTCTTTTTTGCATATTAATATTGTTGAAATTTTAATTGAAATAATATTTTCCATTGTATTATTATTGATTGTTTTAGTAAATGCAGAATATTTTGAAGCATTTTTGTTTTATTTTTGAAATAAAATGTTAGACATACAACTGAAACATGATAAACTCCGATTGCAAAAAAAAAAAAAAAAAAAAAAAGTGTTTTATTGAACTTAGTGTGTATACAGTCAGAACTAAGATATAAATATACTGCAATAACAGAAAATAAGTCTGTTAATTAATGAAATTTGAAAGTTGCACTTTTTAAATTTATAGACGTTAAAAGCACTATTTAAAAATTGAAAGATCATAAAAAAATATCTAAATCTGAGATAACATTTTGAAATTCTTTGAAATTCTTTCTTATTCTCTTTATCTAATCTCAGAAAAAAAAAAAAAAAAAATGCTAAATTTGTAACTTTTGAAAACTTTTAAAATTCCTTTGTTTTGGAAACTTTCAAAATTCCCGTCCCAAAAAACCGGGTTTATTTCCTGGTTTAAATCCGGGTTTTTTCCGCGCTCACATCTCTAATGGTACCCCAGTTTGCGCCAAAGTTCGAAGACTATCGCCCGAAAAATTAAAATTTGCTAAAGCCGAATTCGAATATATGATGGAACAAGGGATATGTAGACCATCTAAAAGTTGTTGGTCTAGCCCTCTTCATATGGTGAAGAAAAAGAATGGCGATTGGAGGCCCTGTGGTGATTACAGGTCCCTTAATCGCATAACACAAGCTGACAATTATCCTATTCCCCATATACAAGATTTTACGCAGCACTTAGAAGGCTGCACCATATTTTCCACGCTAGACTTAGAGAGAGCCTACCATCAAATTCCTGTCCATCCGTCCGACATCGAAAAAACCGCAATCTGCACACCTTTCGGCCTTTTTGAATTTCCCCGCATGACGTTTGGTTTAAGAAACGCTGCTCAGTCATTTCAGAGATTCATGCATGCCGTTTTAAGAGGTTTAGATTACTGTTTTATTTATATTGATGATATCTTGGTGGCTTCAAAATCCAAAGAAGAGCATTTGGAGCACCTCAAGGAAGTTTTCAAACGTCTGTCAGACTTTGGCTTAGTAATAAAAATTTCTAAATGCAATTTCGGCCAACCTGAGCTGAATTTTCTTGGACATACTGTTTCCGCCAAAGGGCTAAAGCCAGCGGCAGATCGGATAGACATCATCAGCAATTTTGTGAGACCCAAAACCATAAAGCAGCTGAAACGTTTTTTAGGTATGCTCAATTTTTATAGACGTTTTTTGCCTCATGCCGCGGAATATCAATTACCTCTAACAACACACTTATCCGGCATTAAAAAGCACTCCAATAAAACTATTGACTGGACACAAGAAGCAGAAGAATCCTTTCAGAAATGTAAAATTCACTTGGCGAATGCTGCTCACCTAGCACATCCATCAATATCAGCACCCTTGGCATTATTTGTAGACGCTTCTAATTTTGGAATCGGGGCAGCGGCTCAACAAAAAATTGGCGATTTCTGGCAACCATTAGGTTTCTTTTCATCAAAACTTAATCCTACACAGCAACGGTACAGTGCCTACGACAGAGAGCTGCTAGCTGCGTATTCTGCCGTGAAACACTTTCGTTACTTAGTGGAAGGCAGACCCTTCACAATTTACACCGATCACAAACCTCTAACATTTGCCCTGAATCAAAATCCTGAAAAAGCTTCACCTCGCCAATTAAGACATCTAAACTTCATCGCCGAATTTACAACTGACATTCAACATGTATCCGGTTCTGAGAACATAGTTGCTGATGCATTGTCAAGATTAGATAGTTTATCTGTTCTGCCAACCATAGATTATGAGGCAATAGCAGAAGCTCAGAGGTCAGATGATGAATTACAGCAACTGCTTCAAAATAGAAATTCTTCATCCTTGAAAATTACTGAATTTCCAGTAGTTGGCTCAGATACTATAATTTACTGTGATACTTCTCAGAAAAACATTCGACCTTTTATTCCTAAGCAATTCCGACGAACGGTTTTTGAAGCAATTCACAAAATTTCTCACCCAGGAAATAGTTCAACAAGAAAATTAATAGCAAGAAAATATATTTGGCCTTCAATGCGAAAACACATTCAAAATTGGTGCAGAAGTTGTCTCAATTGCCAACAGAGCAAGATTACCCGACATGTCAAGAGTCCCATCCAAAATTTTCCTTTGGTCAGTCAGCGTTTCACCGATATACAAATGGATATAATTGGCCCTTTACCATTATCAGAAAACTACAGATATTGTGTCACCATTATCGACAGGTACAGTCGTTGGCCAGAGGCCATTCCAACATCTGATATTGAAGCCGAAACCATAGCCAAGGCCTTTTATTCTGGCTGGATTTCTCGTTTCGGCGTTCCATCTTACATCGTCACTGACCAGGGACCACAGTTTAAATCGCGCTTATTTCTAGAATTATCAAAAATTATGGGATTTCAAAGAAAACGTACAACCTCGTACCATCCTCAATCAAATGGTTTCATCGAGCGATGGCACAGGTCTTTAAAAGCTGCTTTGATGTGTGACAACAACATTGCATGGTCTCGTTCACTACCAGCTGTTCTGTTAGGTTTGAGAACTGCCATCAGCGATTCTTTTGAAACAACACCTGCAGAGATGCTCTACGGTGAACAACTCCGTCTACCTGGAGACTTTATACAACCCACTCCAGCTTCAATCAATCAATCCGAGTTTGCTACTTAGCTTAAAAATCATTTTGCCACCGTCAAACCAGCACCAGCATCTAATCATAGTAAGGAAGATATTTTCATTTTCAAGGATCTTTCAATATGCTCACACGTATTCGTACGAAAGGATGCTGTACGCAAAAGTCTTCAGCCACCCTATGAAGGACCATATAAAGTAATACATCGCAGTGAGAAACATTTTACTGTACTTATCAGAGAGAAACAAATCAACATTTCCATCGATCGGCTTAAGCCTTGTTACTTATTAGCTGACGATCAAACTGTTAGTCAAAATGTCCAGGTTTTACCCGCCACTGCCAATCCTACGAAAAAAGAGATTATCAAGGATAGGGAAACTAAAACTGTTTCGTTTTCACCTACCAAGCAAATTTTTACCAAAAGTGAAAGACGAGTCAATCGACCCACTAGATTTACCAAAAACTTTTTGAACTTCGTTTGAACTCTCATTTTACGTTCACCTGTTCACTGGCGGGGGAGTCATGTAGCCATCTGGCAACACTGCCAATAGTTAAAAAGACTTTACGCATCTGGCAACAAGAAACGTTTAGTATTTCCATGGTAGCGAATAAGAATCCAGAACTTTGATGGAACGATATTTTGCTTTGTTTTAGTAGCAATGAAACTTTTTAATAATGCTTGCTTATACTATTACTCATGCTTCTGCAAGAATTAATTTATCTTTTTTATCATTTTAATTTGTAAATAGTGAATATATATATATTTTTATAATTGGAAGTCTTATTTATCTAACCAACACGCTCCTATATTATCACTATTTAGCAACGCACCGAAATACTGAATGCGAGTCTGCTGATAGCGACCACAAGATAAAAGAATGTGTTCAATAGAGTCCATTACGTGACAGCGATCACAAATGCCATTGTCAATAAGGTGAAAGCGATGCAACAGAGCTGGGGTAACGATCATCTTGCAAAGAAGCCGGGAGATCAGCACATCGTCCCTTCTATTGGTGGACCAGGAGCTTGTAGTTTTGAGCGAATGAATGTCACCATGAGAGAGCGCATATTTACTCTGACGAAAAGTATTCGGAATCGATTCTTTGAAACAATTGGTAGCGTAATTGATAAGGTCCTCAGGAGAAATCCAATCCAAGAGAACGTCCGAGGGACCAGTATTCTTTGCGATTCTGTCAGCTTTTTCATTAAGAGGGATACCTCTGTGACCAGGGGCCCATACCAGCCGAATACTACAAGCAAAAGATGAGGCACGGCAAATTTTATTGTGAAGCCAAAGTATAACTCGAGGAGATTTGATGGAGACTGATTGAAGAGCAGATAGAACCGATAGACTATCCGTAAGGATTATAAAGGAAGAGCTTGAGGAAGCCAGTTCATCAATCGCTGTACCGATGGCAAGGGCTTCAGCGGTGAAGATGGAGTTTATATGGGAAATTCTATATTTGAATTGAGATTCAGAGGAGCAGCCGGCAATAGCCGTTAAGGTATGAGTTTTGGTCGCATCGGAAGCAAAGATATAGTGACTCGACGAGAACTCTGAGATAAAGGCCGAGAAAAAGGACTGGATGATAATATCATTCAAAGTTGTGTTCTGGAAAGGAAGGTCGGAAAGGTAAAAGAAAACTTTCCCATGAACCATGGGTTGAGGAAACTGGAAAATTACTAAACTCTCCAAGCAGGAACTAATATCATCAAGCCCATCTATGCCATACGGTAAGAAGTCGAGCTGTAGTTCTTTGTCATAATCATCAGCTTCATTCAGAAAGCTCCAAAGAGGGGACCAGGTACCCAGACAGAGCTGACGGATCCAGAATCTGAAGGATTGCAAACGAATTCTGTAGCCTATAGATAGGACATCAGCATGTTTGTGAAGGAGAGCTAAGGGAACCCAAGAGGGAAGACCGAGAGCAGCTCGAAGACCACAAGCCTCTTGATTAGAGAGGCAAACACCGAAGACAGAGTAGCAGCCCCATAATCAACTAAGCTCCCGATAGATGACGTAAAGAGCGTAACTAAGTGATGTGACATAGCACCATAACTCTTTTGAGAGAGGGCCTTGAGAAAGTTAATTCTTTTAAAAGCTTTTACACGCAGGTAGTCAACGTGCTTCTTAAAACCACACCGACGAGAAAAGAAAAATCCTAGAAATTTCACATCATCCGACCAATTGATGAGGCCGCCGTTAATGCTAAAATTAAAATCACAAGCGCCATTTCTGCGAGAAAAATTAATCGCATGGCATTTATCCGGCCGAATGGAAAGTTTCCAGGAAGAGCACCGCCGGGAAATATTCTGTAGGACAGCCTGTAGCTTCTCGTGGCAATAGCTCAAGGAGTCACCGAAGCAATAAATGAAAATATCATCGGCATAAACTAAACCCCTGGTGTTAAAATTCAAGACTTCAAAGAAATCAGATAGAAAGATTGTGAACAAAATAGGGCTGAGGACCGCACCTTGCGGAACCCCGCGCCGAGAAGGATGAGGAGACGAAACCACGCCCCTCCAAGCAACTTTAATATAACGGTTTGACAAAAATTTATGGATCCAACGGAGCACATTGCCCGTGATACCGATTTGGGCGCACTTCTGGATAAGGCCTACAATATAAATGGAATCATACGCAGACTGCAGATCTAAGGAGATGCCAAGAATAAACTTTTTGTTTCTTTTTGCCCTCACAATATCTTGGTGAAGCATCATGACAGCCGTTTGGCTGTCCCGAAAGGGAGTAAAACCCAAATGTCTGTAATCAAGAGACTTATTTTTGAGAAGAAAGGTATTTATTCGCTGGGCAATCATACGCTCACATATCTTGCAAATAACAGGGGTGAGAGCAATAGGACGGTAGGAAGAGGCCGAGCACTTAGGCTTGTCAGGCTTTGCAATGGGCAGAATCAGAGCAGAGGTCAAATCAGGTGGGATAATCCCCGTAAGAAGAGATTCATTATAAATTTTTAGTAATAGCTCAAGAGAGTGGGAACCAAGATTCTTGAAGAAACAGGCAGGAATCCTGTCCTCACCAGGAGAGGTACATTTTGTACGTTGAATAGCAGAAGTCAGTTCGGACATGGAGAAAGGTTTGTTGAGACTCTCATCATGATCAGTCCCATAAGTAAGAGGAAGAGGAGGAAGGTCAAACCCACCGCAATAAAACTCCGCGAAGATCTCAGATTGATCGCCAGCGTCAGACACAAGGGAACCGTTGTGCGAAAGGCAAAAGTTAGAATCAGGAGAGGACGAAGGACGATTTTTTAATTTATGGAACACCTTGAACAGTAAACGGGGGTCACTAGCATGCCTGCAAGCAGAATCCCAGAAGCGCCTTTTGGCGTCCTTGATGGCCTGACGAAGTAAAGCGGAGGACTTTTTGTATTTGATCCAAAAGTCAACAGAGGCCAGCTGAGTAGCTTTATTGAGGAAAAACTTCTTCTGGGAGAGAAGGGCCTTACAACGAAGGGGCCACCAAGTAGGAAAAGCTTTCTGACGAGAATGTACAACCCGGGAGTTTCTAGCCATCGCCCGCTGGACGGAATCCGAAAAAGTCTCATAGCAAACAGAGGGAACAGACAGCAAAGAAGCGTCAACTTCCTGGCAGATACGAGACCAAAAATACCGTACACAGACGGGCTGAGGGACAGGAGCCGACTCAACAACAAGAGACACAGGAAAATGGTCACTGCCGACAGGGTCATCCAAAACCTGAAAAGAGATCTGAGGAAGGATTTCAGCCGAACAAAGAGAGAGATCTAACAGTGAAAGAGAACCATTGGGAGACAGATGGGTAGGGCGTGAAGAATTGATCAGGCAAAAGGAACTGTCAGCAAGCCACTCCACAAAAGCCTCACTGTAACGAGAAGCATGGGAAGCACCCCAGAAGGGGTGATGGAGGTTGAAATCTCCCAAGATGAGGGAGGGACCAATAAGACCAAGACAGAAGAAGCGGAGATCCTCAGTGACTGAACCAGAGCGCGAGTAGACATTAGCAATGTTCAAAGAACCAAAACCCGTAAAGATTCGAACGCACATAATCTCGTTCTCCGAGGAGGACAAATGAGTTGGACCAAGGGACGAGGAAAGAGATTGATTAACAGCAATTAGAAGGCCCCCGCCAGAACGGGAAGGCCTGTCCAAGCGATACACGACCTTGCCAGGAATAAAGAGGGACTTCTCAGGACGTAGGAAAGTCTCTTGAAGCACCAAGATATCAAAGGATGGAGAGAGGGTGTGGACCAGCAAGTCTAGCTTGTTTAAGATGCCTCTACAATTCCATTGAAGTAACTTGAGGGAACCCATAAAAGAAATACAAACAAGAAAATACAAGACAAACAAAAGGTCTGACAGGCTACACCCTGCAGCTCAACAGAAGAATAAAAACATGGTACAGGAACAGCAAAAACATTATCCCTTGGAAGTCGCCGGAGAACTCCGGCGTTTACGCTTATCAGGCGAAAGATCCCCAATGGATTCTTGAAAGCTTTTGATTAAGTCGCTTAAGGCAGAGATAGCATTAGACAGAGAGTCCGAGTTTTTTCTAATAATTTCATTTAGCACTTTCACCATAGCATTCGTGCGATTCTCTATATAGTTTTGGATAGATATTACGTCGACGTTTTTTGCGCTACCTGTAACAGTGGCGTATGATGACTCTTTTGGAGTTTTTTTTACAAATGATCTGCGAGCTTCTATGAAGGATAAAAAGTTTTTGCATTTAAAGTTCAGAAGCTCAATTTCCTTAAGTCGGGCTGGACACTGGTTGTAATCAGCACGATGCTCGCCGGCGCAGTTAACGCAGGATAAAGAGCCCGTACAAGGCCCCTCATGTGAAGTACCACAAGTCGCACATATTTGGGCTAATTTACACTTGGCAGAAGTATGGTTGAATTTATGACATTTTACACATTGCCGGGGTCTATCGATGAACTGGCGTATGGGTTGGATGGAGAACCACAGTCTAATTTCTGATGGGAGGGCTGTCCCGAGAGTGGTAATGAGAACAGGAGAAGATTCACAAGTACATCCTCTTTTCACAAACTTACGTAATTCCAAAATGTGCAACGGATTGCTATTTTCTATTTCTTGAGCAAGCTCGCTCAAAGAAATGTTTACAGGAATGTTGAAAATTAAAAACCGGTTGGTGATGTTCTCCCATATTACCCGAGAAGAAACAGCCACCCCTGCGAAATTGGACAAATTACAAATCTCCTGGGCACAACCAACATCAGAAGTGCTAATAATTAAGCTTCCCGCTCTTGTGTGACGAATGTTCACAATTTTTCCATATGACTTAATTTTCAATTTTATTTCCGCCTGAGTTGGGCGCGGATCTCGTTTAGGAATACATCCAGACTCTGTACTGTTTATAAACATATTGTAATTTGTACCACCATTATTACCAGCCTTTAACAACATATCACTAATAGGAGAAGACGAGCGCAAAAAATTCTGATTAATATTGTCATTAGAATGACTCTCGCCATCTGCAATAGACATTTCAACATTATTCGTTACAACATTTGACACTTCCAAGGACTCCACATAGTTAAACCAAGAGTGGGCCATACCACCTGAGTTACGACGAACTCATCATAAACAAACCAATACAAAATAACTTAATTGAATAGCCAGAAAACAATAAAACAAAACAGCGCTTACCTTGCTTTCAAAAGATAAGAGAAATAGAAACACAAACCGTTCAAGAATACCACAGAAGAGAAACGAACCGAAATTAACAAAACCACACAGCAGCTAGAGGAAACGCCCCTTCCTACACACCACGCTCATAAACACGTCTCCTCGCCCGAACCAGCAGATGATATTTATAAACAAGAAACCAAGTTTCAGGTTTTTCGCTACGGTTTAATAATAGAGATAAAATATTTCTAGATTGATGGAAACAACTACAATCACAAAGACGTTTTCAAAAATTGTTTCTTTACAAATTTCACCACTAGAGGTAGAGGGTGGATGGATAGTTAGATTTTACGTCGCACTAGTGCTGCGCAGATGGGAAATTGGCAACGGTCCGGGACACACCCCTAGATGTTGTCCGTAGACATGTCATCACAATTTTGATCCTCCACGGAAGAGATGGCTCTCCCGCTTCGGTGATCCCCAGAGGTATAATTTTTGATGGGAACATGGAGTGAGATTGCGGCCAATACAGATTTTACGTGCACCAGCCACCATTAGTGTACACGACGGTCTTTGGCCGGCTCGAGTACCAAACGACCGGGCTACCGCGTTGGCCCCACCACTAGAGGTTGGGTTCAGTACGTTGTTCGGAAAATACTTTTATGTTTTTTATGACAGTCTAACCATACATATAGTAATATATATAGATCTATCATCCCAATGTTAACGTGCAAAGATTTTTGATGCCGAAAAAGTTTTTTGTTGATATATATTGAAAATGCCGAAATACTGCGCGGCTTATGAAAGGAAGTGGAATAAGTTTTTATAAGTAAGTTAAATTTAACTAATTTATGAAAAATATGATTTTTTATAATCAGTTCCTTTGTTATTATTATGGTTTAAATACTGTTTTGATTTTTAATGGAACACTTTTTTTAAAAATTTTAATATTTTTTCAGTTTTTATATTAGCAAAATGTAATATCGAATTTTCAAAATTCTTTTAAATGTAGCAGCGGCAGCGGTAAAGCCCGCTTGTTTTAATATATTATAACTAGTATTACCACAAGACTTTCTTCTATATATAATCCTATACAAATTTACGCAATACAAATTATTTCTTAAGTTATAATTTATTAAAGATATTTTCCATGATGAATGCAGACGATTTTTTTCTTAAAGTAGTATAATAATAAATGCTGAAAAAAATCATTTTTGTGCAGACATGAAAAGATATGCAGTCGAACCTCGCTAACGTGGATCTTAAGGGGGATCAAAAATCTAGTGTTATCAGTAGTTCATGCTATCAGTAACTGATCGTCATATAACTAAAGTAATCTTAATTTTGACGATGACGGGGATTGTGGTAATAGTTCATGTTAAAAGTAATTCACGTTAACGAGATTCGACTGTATAAATAAATATATATATGCCTCTCTCTCTATATATATGTATATATAACATTAAAAATAAAAGAAATCGGTAGCTTCATTTTGAATTAATACAGATCTATGGTTCAACCATTCGTTTTAGAAATATTGACGAGTTCTTTATAAAATATCCACATTGAAAATTTACACAGGCCCCGGGGGAAAGGCACTTCCCTCCCAGAAGGAAAACAATGCTCCTATATGCATACATTTTTTTTACTTCAAGTTTATTACTACTATTATCAATAATTCATATAAATTTTACATTCATGTGTTAAAAATAACTCACATTATGTACATTTATATGAAATTTTGACCTATACTGTCATGTTAAGTACTTAGAAAAAAAATAGGATGGCAGCACCACCTGTTGAGCGATTGATTCCCAAATCTAATCAGCACCTGTTTAGGTCAAGGTCCAACTGAATTGGTCCAACAAGTTTGGTCGAATTTCATTCATAATACGAGCTATAATTCGAAATTGCTAGAATTGCAATTTTAGTTGTGTTAAGCGTTTCTTACAGTTTCGAACAAGGTTTAAGAAAATATTATGACATTAGTCAGTTTTTCTGCCTGTCTGCTTGACCACCTGTCCGCCCTCCATTTCCCTTTTTAGTAGAAATCAAGTTGGGGATTTTTTCCAAAAAAAAAAAAAAAAAAACCTGATTTGGGAAAATTTGAAGACCTGTTTGGGGAAATAATTTCCGACCATCTGGCATCACTGGTTTGTTCGCAGGTCGTTCTCGGAAATCAGATGATGACTGAAGCCGAAGTCGGGGTTTCGCTTTCTTCCGATGAGTTTCAAAGATACACCAGGCGGCGATCGAATCGCTTTCCTACCAGCTGAATTAAAGCGGAAAAGGAAGCTCCGGTTCCCACGCTCGCTGCCCTATCTCGTATTAATTCCTATCCGCGTTTGTAATGATCGATAGATGGCGCTTTCTGAACTGCAGTTGTTAGTAAATATAATAGCCACGTGTATTTATTATTGTTCTTTCTCCGCCATTACATCATGGAAAATCGATTGCATAATATGATGATATGCAGTGGTATGATAATTTCACCTTAGCCCACCAGAGGGCGAGCATTTCATTACAATCGTAGATACAATCTTCTTCCGTGAGTCTCGTGAAAGCTATTCCTGTTAATTGCAAACAGCTGATAACAGCATGGCATGGCAACGCGGACAGCTTGTCCTCCGGCAATGGTTGCCATGGTGCTATGAGCTATTTCAACTGCCATTTGCTTACTGTGCTAAAAATGGCTTTATTTATTTTCACTTGAACCCCCACATTCAGATGTCCGCTGTTAAGGATCCTTAACTAAAGATCTTTAAAAAGATGCATTTTCATTGGTCAATCGAAATGTAAACAATCTTTATTTCCGACTTTCCTTAAAACAGAAATTCAGATGTCCGTTTAAAGATCTTTAACTTTAAGGATCCTTAAATTATTAAGGATAGCTCTACACCTCTCCTTAAACTTAAAGATCGGCGGCCATCTTGTTTTTCTGTGTGTGGAGATTTTGCATTATTTTTATCATTGCTTTTTTTTTTCGAATAAAGTAAGTAATAAAGTATTTTTCTCAAGTCCTTACTTATACTGTCCTTCTGCATGAGATATTATAGATGCATTTGTACTGCCTTAATAAAATAATTTTGATTTTTTTCGTATGCACTGCGAACGCGAACAAGGCTTATCTATAGTTAAAAGGTTCATCTGTAGTTTATATAGTTGTCATTCCGTTCAAAAACAATTTCATTTTTCATTTCTTTCGATGGGCTACCGGTACCGTACAATAGGATGAAATCGCATGTTTATTTAAATAGTCAATTTCATAATAACATGCTCATTATTATAAGATATTGCTTCAGTTAAGATTCTATGATGCAAAAAGATTATTATTGTTTACGTTTAGTCGTTTTCATGAAAGTATGAAATATAGAAAGTATTCATTTGACTGTAGCAACTGTTTACTTATTATTATTAAAGAGCATGGTTATTTAAATAGTCAATTTCATAATATGCTCATTATTATAAGGTACTGCTTCAGTTAATATCCTATGATACAATAATGTTATTGTTTACGTTTAATCTTCCATCTTTTGTAATGTATAAATTTAATGTGTGACTGATTTTATTGAGTGTTATTTCTGCAGTGCATAACAACTTGAACAGGTTTTTTTTTTAGAAAAGATAAAAATACCTGAAAACATATCAATTTTTCATTATCATGATAATGGTAGTAAGTTTATATTTGTTAAAAGAAGTATACTTTCCCACACTATGTAGATTTTCACTTAAAAATTTTGAATTTATATATATATGTATATATATATAGAAATATTCAAAATTTTGCTATGTTCATATTGAACAAGAATGTAAATAAGTGCAATTTTCATTTGTTTAATATGTTTCTAATTCCAAAATAAGTGAAGTGAGGGTTATTAAATTACAGATATGAAAACTTGATATCTTTTATGAAAACGCTTATTAATAAGATATATTGGTTGGAATGTGCTTCTTGGCGACTCGCGGATAAAGATGCCAACCTTAGTAACCACAGTGTTTATGCGCCGCTGAACGATCGATGTTTGAAATGTGGTAACCTCGCCATGATGTTTTGAAACCACGGATTAGGAGATAAGGATGAAACACTAGATAGGCCAGCGAGCGCGAAATCTAAAGCTTCCCATTCCGCATTAATTCAGCCTGCTAGATGAAAACGATCCGATCGCCGCCTGGTGTAGTATCTTTGAAACTTATCGGAAGAAAGGGAAAGCCCGATCCTTCGGCATCAGTCATCCAACGAACGAACAGCCAGAAATGTAAAAACGCGCTGATTGGTGTATTTTCGAGATTTGGTCGCCATCTATCTGTAAGATGAAAATTACTACCTTTCCATAACATTAGTAATACATCCTTCTCTTTTAATCCGTGTTTGAAACTATGATTTTCGCGTACGTTATTGTTGCCAAACGAATTTCGTGCATTTTAAAGACTCATGGAGTTTGTGTGAGACGTATTTAGTAATATTTTTTTTTTGGTTTTTATATAAGGGTTACTGATCGATGCGAAACGAAATTTCCTACGTTTTAAAGATTCATGGAGTTTGTGTGAGACGTATTTAGTGATATTTCTTTGGTTTTTATGTACGCTTTACTGATCGATGCGTAACGAAATTTCGTATGTTTAAGCAGAGCCTCCTTAAGTAGATGCCTTCCACGCGCTGCGAATCCCAATGTTAAATTAGGCAACATTTAAAAAACAAAACTAACGCTAGGTGACAGCACCTACGCAGAGCAACATATTTCTTCTGTTTCATAGATAAGTTATATTCTTCATCTAAAAATCTAGTTATTAATTTCAATTTAAAGTCCAAAATTGTATATTTTTTTCTTTTAATTTGAAAAAATGATGTGAAAGGGCTTTATCGTAAATATTTTCAATAAAATATTCATATATTTATATTTAAAAAAGTATAGGGTTTAATTTTCTTCGGAAGTGGACAAGACCTATTTTAGCTTTTCAACTAATTGAATTACAGCATGTCTAATAAATAACACCTTTTTTTTAAAAAAAATATATTATTAATTAAAAAACGAAATTTAAAATTAAATAAGGAAAAACATGCGATCACTATCACGCGATTAAATTATTTTTTATATATTTATTCAATAAAAATTTCAAAAAAATTTTAATTTAGATATCAGATGAAAGTTACGTTTATATAAATTAAAATCTCTGAACTTTAAATGAGTTTCAGTTTAGAATGAATAATTTATAATGATAAATTATTAAAATCATGTCTTTTTTTTTTCTTTTTTTTTGGTCATGTCCTTTACGTTACATTTTTACCTTATTAGGTGTGAATTATTTTCCTTAAATCGAGAATTTTATATTATTTATAAGAAAAATAGACCAGCACATTAACGAGATAAGTTAACATTCAGTAATAAAAATTGGAGAAGAAAACAATCTGTTGTCTAGTCCGTCACAAAAAATAAATAAATAACCATTAAGATTTAAATTTTTAAAATTAAGGATTTCTTGAGTATAAGTTTTCTCTCGCACGAAGTTTTTTTTTTTTTCAAGATTTTATTAGCTCCATCAGTTCCGAGAGGGTATGCTTTCGAAACTGATAGACAGTTTCGAAATAAAGTTGTGTTATGTTTACATGTTTTGAGGTCTCCTGAAACGAAAAATAATGTTTTTAGCGGTTGGTCTCTGCGCGTCGGTTTGTCTATCTTGGATATACTTGGAAAATGCTGAAAGTGTATTTCATTTTGTGTTAGGTGTTTTTCATATAAAACTAAATTTAAATGCACAATCTGATGTGCACATAGTTTATTGAAAACATACAGGGCTATCCAAAATTAAGCTAAACGTTCTTTTCTGTAGAATGTAATTGACGAAAGTGCTTTGCTACACTTTTTTTTATGTCGACGAATACTGTTGAAGAAGGAAAATTAATTTTTCGAACCTATAATGTAAACAAAGTATTTTTTTTTTGAAGTTCTATTTTCAACTCAGGTTTTTGAATAAAGTCACGTTTTGAGGTTCCCTGAATACAAAAAACTTTTTTTTTTTTTTTTTTTTTTTTTTTTTTTTTTTTTTTTTTAGTTTTTAGCGATTGATTTATATGCATATTTATTATCAGAATAACTTAAAAACAAACAAATGCAGGAAATTCACAATTGTATTTTAAAACTCGTATTAGGTTTCAATTTGAAAAATTTGATAAAGATTGGCAAATTTAAGGACAAATTAATAACATCCTTGAAATATTTTTACTTCCATTACCCTACTACCGTAGGTAATGAAAGTATTGTGTTCGGTCCAAAAATTCGATATCGAGTTTTCCCCTGATTTATATTTAGCCAGTATATGTGTGTGTGTGTGTGTATATATGTGAGTGTATAGATGTGGGGATATTTTTCATTTTTCTGATAATTTTTCAAATCAGTACTCATGATATTTAATTTTTACATGAATTTTTAATTCCATATTCCATTTCTGTGGTAAAAGGTTAATAAAAGTAATGTTTTGAATCTTAAAACTTAATATTTTTAAAAAGAACAAAAGTAGAAATAAAAATTTTCTATTTTTTCTTTTCAAGATTCCCAACACTTTTGTATCGATTTATCTGAAATAATAAAATTTTTATACGCATTTACACAAGTCTTTAAAAAACAGTGGTATTAAAAAAATATAAACCAATCTTGTTCCTATATTGGAGTATTTTATAGTTTTATTCATTTTATGAATAAAACTACAAAATACTCCAATATAGAGTGACTTCAAAGTAACTAAGAACAAGTTATTTTTCTGTATTCCTACATCAATAAATAAAAATTTTATTTCATTTTGTAATAAGCATAACTATTTTATTTGTTAAATCTAACTTACTAACAGAGAGGTGTCAACCCTTCGAATTTTTATATCATAATTTCTTTTAAATTTATCTTCGTCTTAATCACACAATTTACGATAATAAAGAAAAAATAATGTTTTTTGTGGAAAATATTATTGATATTCAAAAATCCGGAGGGTTGGTAATTTTGCATTAATTATTTATGCAGTTTACATACCTTGTCTGGAAATATTTGGAAGCAATTTTTTACGCTGAATTGCATTGCTTGGTATTTCGTGAAAACATATATTTTCACGGCTACTGTCTGATTTACAAAATGGAACGACGCAATACACCATATTATAAAAAAAAAAAAAAAAAAAAAAAAACCTCTCACATTTGTTAAATTAATAAAACACAAACCAGAACTCAATTGAAACTCAATTGCATCGCGCTCGCGGGAAATAAACATAACTTTACGTATGGTATCAAGCGCCATCTACTGGCTATGTTCTTCTTGTACTGTTGCCAAGTTTTCGAGCGACTCGCTAGGCATCTACTTAAGGAGGCTCTGGTTTAAGAGATTCATGCAGAATGCGGGTGAGGTATAGAGTGATGTTTTGTTTGTGGTTTTCATGTACGCTCCGCGTACATACGTGCATATTACTGGTCGCTGCAAAACGACATTTCGTCCGGAGAACATCATTTGGATAAAATGTGCTTTTAAGGCAGTGATTTTTTGTGTGTGGGGGGGGGGAGGCAGTGATTTATTTTTTCTTTTCTGGAGGGGGGAGTGAATTTTTTTTTTTTGTGTGTGTGGGGGGGCAGTGTTTTTTTTTGGGGAGGGAGGGGGCAGTGATTTTTTTTTTGTTTTTTTTTGGGAGGGGGGGGCAGTGATTTTTTTTTTTTTTTTTTTGGAGGGGGGCAGTGTTTTTTTGGGGAGGGGGGCACAGTGTTTTTTTTTTGTGGGGGGAGGGGGCAGTAAATTTTTTTTGTGGGGGGGGCAGTGATTTTTTTTTGTTTGGGGGGGGCAGTGATTTTTTTTGGGGGGGCGCAGTGTTTTTTTGGGGGGGGCAGTGACTTTTTTGGGGGGCAGTGACTTTTTTGGGATGGGCAGTGATTTTTTGGAAGGGGGCAATGTTTTTTTTGTGGGGGGCAGTGTTTTTTTTGGGGGGGAGGGGGGTTCATGTACGCGGAGCGTACAGACGTGCATATTACTGTTCCCTGCAAAACGAATGCTTCGTTACGCGTCCACTGCAAGCGGGAGGTGTCCGAAAAAGTCTCATAGCAAACAGAGGGAACAGACAGCAAAGAAGCGTCAACTTCCTGGCAGATACAAGACCAAAAATACCGTACACAGACGGGCTGCGGGACAGGAGCCGACTCAACAACAAGAGACACAGGAAAATGGTCACTGCCGACAGGGTCATCCAAAACCTGAAAAGAGATCTGAGGAAGGATTTCAGCCGAACAAAGAGAGAGATCTAACAGTGAAAGAGAACCATTGGGAGACAGATGGGTAGGGCGTGAAGAATTGATCAGGCAAAAGGAACTGTCAGCAAGCCACTCCACAAAAGCCTCACTGTAACGAGAAGCATGGGAAACACCCCAGAAGGGGTGATGGAGGTTGAAATCTCCCAAGATGAGGGAGGGACCAATAAGACCAAGACAGAAGAAGCGGAGATCCTCAGTGACTGAACCAGAGCGCGAGTAGACATTAGCAATGTTCAAAGAACCAGAACCCGTAAAGATTCGAACGCACATAATCTCGTTCTCCGAGGAGGACAAATGAGTTGGACCAAGGGACGAGGAAAGAGATTGATTAACAGCAATTAGAAGGCCCCCGCCAGAACGGGAAGGCCTGTCCAAGCGATACACGACCTTGCCAGGAATAAAGAGGGACTTCTCAGGACGTAGGAAAGTCTCTTGAAGCACCAAGATATCAAAGGATAGAGAGAGGGTGTGGACCAGCAAGTCTAGCTTGTTTAAGCTGCCTCTACAATTCCATTGAAGTAACTTGAGGGAACCCATAAAAGAAATACAATAAAGAAAATACAAGACAAACAAAAGGTCTGACAGGCTACACCCTGCAGCTCAACAGAAGAATAAAAACATGGTACAGGAACAGCAAAAACATTATCCCTTGGAAGTCGCCGGAGAACTCCGGCGTTTACACTTATCAGGCGAAAGATCCCCAATGGATTCTTGGAAGCTTTTGATTAAGTCGCTTAAGGCAGAGATAGCATTAGACAGAGAGTCCGAGTTTTTTCTAATAATTTCATTTAGCACTTTCACCATAGCATTCGTGCGATTCTCTATATAGTTTTGGATAGATATTACGTCGACGTTTTTTGCGCTACCTGTAACAGTGGCGTATGATGACTCTTTTGGAGTTTTTTTTACAAATGATCTGCGAGCTTCTATGAAGGATAAAAAGTTTTTGCATTTAAAGTTCAGAAGCTCAATTTCCTTAAGTTAGGCTGGACACTGGTTGTAATCAGCACGATGCTCGCCGGCGCAGTTAACGCAGGATAAAGAGCCCGTACAAGGCCCCTCATGTGAAGTACCACAAGTCGCACATATTTGGGCTAATTTACACTTGGCAGAAGTATGGTTGAATTTATGACATTTTACACATTGCCGGGGTCTATCTATGAACTGGCGTATGGGTTGGATGGAGAACCACAGTCTAATTTCTGATGGGAGGGCTGTCCCGAGAGTGGTAATGAGAACAGGAGAAGATTCACAAGTACATCCTCTTTTCACAAACCTACGTAATTCCAAAATGTGCAACGGATTGCTATTTTCTATTTCTTGAGCAAGCTCGCTCAAAGATATGTTTACAGGAATGTTGAAAATTAAAAACCGGTTGGTGATGTTCTCCCATATTACCCGAGAAGAAACAGCCACCCCTGCGAAATTGGACAAAATACAAATCTCCTGGGCACAACCAACATCAGAAGTGCTAATAATTAAGCTTCCCGCTCTTGTGTGAAGAATGTTCACAATTTTTCCATATGACTTAATTTTCAATTTTATTTCCGCCTGAGTTGGGCGCGGATCTCGTTTAGGAATACATCCAGACTCTGTACTGTTTATAAACATATTGTAATTTGTACCACCATTATTACCAGCCTTTAACAACATATCACTAATAGGAGAAGACGAGCGCAAAAAATTCTGATTAATATTGTCATTAGAATGACTCTCGCCATCTGCAATAGACATTTCAACATTATTCGTTACAACATTTGACACTTCCAAGGACTCCACATAGTTAAACCAAGAGTGGGCCATACCACCTGAGTTACGACGAACTCATCATAAACAAACCAATACAAAATAACTTAATTGAATAGCCAGAAAACAATAAAACAAAACAGCGCTTACCTTGCTTTCAAAAGATAAGAGAAATAGAAACACAAACCGTTCAAGAATACCACAGAAGAGAAACGAACCGAAATTAACAAAACCACACAGCAGCTAGAGGAAACGCCCCTTCCTACACACCACGCTCATAAACACGTCTCCTCGCCCGAACCAGCAGATGATATTTATAAACAAGAAACCAAGTTTCAGGTTTTTTGGCTACGGTTTAATAATAGAGATAAAATATTTCTAGATTGATGGAAACAACTACAATCACAAAGACGTTTTCAAAAATTGTTTGCTTACAAATTTCACCACTAGAGGTAGAGGGTGGATGGATAATTAGATTTTACGTCGCACTAGTGCTGCGCAGATGGGAAATTGGCAACGGTCCGGGACACACCCCTAGATGTGGTCCGTAAACATGTCATCACAATTTTGATCCTCCACGGAAGAGATGGCTCTCCCGCTTCGGTGACCCCCAGAGGTATAATTTTTGATGGGAACATGGAGTGAGATTGCGGCCAATACAGATTTTACGTGCACCAGCCACCATTAGTGTACACGACGGTCTTTGGCCGGCTCGAGTACCAAACGACCGGGCTACCGCGGTGGCCCCACCACTAGAGGTTGTGTTCAGTACGTTGTTCGGAAAATACTTTTATGTTTTTTATGACAGTCTAACCATAGATATAGTAATATATATAGATCTATCATCCCAATGTTAACGTGCAAAGATTTTTGATGCCGAAAAAGTTTTTTGTTGATATATATTGAAAATGCCGAAATACTGCGCGGCTTATGAAAGGAAGTGGAATAAGTTTTTATAAGTAAGTTAAATTTAACTAATTTATGAAAAATATGATTTTTTATAATCAGTTCCTTTGTTATTATTATGGTTTAAATACTGTTTTGATTTTTAATGGAACACTTTTTTTAAAAATTTTAATATTTTTTCAGTTTTTATATTAGCAAAATGTAATATCGAAATTTCAAAATTCTTTTAAATGTAGCAGCGGCAGAGGTAAAGCCCGCTTGTTTTAATATATTATAACTAGTATTACCACAAGACTTTCTTCTATATATAATCCTATACAAATTTACGCAATACAATTTATTTCTTAAGTTATAATTTATTAAAGATATTTTCTATGATAAATGCAGACGATTTTTTTCTTAAAGTAGTATAATAATAAATGCTGAAAAAAATCATTTTTGTGCAGACATGAAAAGATATGCAGTCGAACCTCGCTAACGTGGATCTTAAGGGGGATCAAAAATCTAGTGTTATCAGTAGTTCATGCTATCAGTAACTGATCGTCATATAACTAAAGTAATCTTAATTTTGACGATGACGGGGATTGTGGTAATAGTTCATGTTAAAAGTAATTCACGTTAACGAGATTCGACTGTATAAATAAATATATATATGCCTCTCTCTCTCTATATATATGTATATATAACATTAAAAATAAAAGAAATCGGTAGCTTCGTTTTAAATTAATACAGATCTATGGTTCAACCATTCGTTTTAGAAATATTGACGAGTTCTTTATAAAATATCCACATTGAAAATTTACACAGGCCCCGGGGGAAAGGCACTTCCCTCCCAGAAGGAAAACAATGCTCCTATATGCATACATTTTTTTTTACTTTAAGTTTATTACTACTATTATCAATAATTCATATAAATTTTACATTCATGTGTTAAAAATAACTCACATTATGTACATTTATATGAAATTTTGTCCTATACTGTCATGTTAAGTACTTAGAAAAAAAATAGGATGGCAGCACCACCTGTTGAGCGATTGATTCCCAAATCTAATCATCACCTGTTTAGGTCAAGGTCCAACTGAATTGGTCCAACAAGTTTGGTCGAATTTCGTTCATAATAGGGGCTATAATTCGAAATTGCTAGAATTGCAATTTTAGTTGTGTTAAGCGTTTCTTACAGTTTCGAACAAGGTTTAAGAAAATATTATGACATTAGTCAGTTTTTCTGCCTGTCTGCTTGCCCACCTGTCCGCCCTCCATTTCCCTTTTTAGTAAAAATCAAGTTGGGGATTTTTTCGAAAAAAAAAAAAAAAAACCTGATTTGGGAAAATTTGAAGACCTGTTTGGGGAAATAATTTTCGACCATCTGGCATCACTGGTTTGTTCGCAGGTCGTTCTCGGAAATCAGATGATGACTGAAGCCGAAGTCGGGGTTTCGCTTTCTTCCGATGAGTTTCAAAGATACACCAGGCGGCGATCGAATCGCTTTCCTACCAGCTGAATTAAAGCGGAAAAGGAAGCTCCGGTTCCCACGCTCGCTGCCCTATCTCGTATTAATTCCTATCCGCGTTTGTAATGATCGATAGATGGCGCTTTCTGAACTGCAGTTGTTAGTAAATATAATAGCCACGTGTATTTATTATTGTTCTTTCTCCGCCATTACATCATGGAAAATCGATTGCATAATATGATGATATGCAGTGGTATGATAATTTCACCTTAGCCCACCAGAGGGCGAGCATTTCATTACAATCGTAGATACAATCTTCTTCCGTGAGTCTCGTGAAAGCTATTCCTGTTAATTGCAAACAGCTGATAACAGCATGGCATGGCAACGCGGACAGCTTGTCCTCCGGCAATGGTTGCCATGGTGCTATGAGCTATTTCAACTGCCATTTGCTTACTGTGCTAAAAATGGCTTTATTTATTTTCACTTGAACCCCCACATTCAGATGTCCGCTGTTAAGGATCCTTAACTAAAGATCTTTAAAAAGATGCATTTTCATTGGTCAATCGAAATGTAAACAATCTTTATTTCCGACTTTCCTTAAAACAGAAATTCAGATGTCCGTTTAAAGATCTTTAACTTTAAGGATCCTTAAATTATTAAGGATAGCTCTACACCTCTCCTTAAACTTAAAGATCGGCAGCCATCTTGTTTTTCTGTGTGTGGAGATTTTGCATTATTTTTATCATTGCTTTTTTTTTTTTGTTGAATAAAGTAAGTAATAAAGTATTTTTCTCAAGTCCTTACTTATACTGTCCTTCTGTATGAGATATTATAGATGCATTTGTACTGCCTTAATAAAATAATTTTGATTTTTTTCGTATGCACTGCGAACGCGAACAAGGCTTATCTATAGTTAAAAGGTTCATCTGTAGTTTATATAGTTGTCATTCCGTTCAAAAACAATTTTATTTTTCATTTCTTTCGATGGGCTACCGGTACCGTACAATAGGATGAAATCGCATGTTTATTTAAATAGTCAATTTCATAATAACATGCTCATTATTATAAGATATTGCTTCAGTTAAGATTCTATGATGCAATAAGATTATTATTGTTTACGTTTAGTCGTTTTCATGAAAGTATAAAATATAGAAAGTATTCATTTGACTGTAGCAACTGTTTACTTATTATTATTAATGAGCATGGTTATTTAAATAGTCAATTTCATAATATGCTCATTATTATAAGGTACTGCTTCAGTTAATATCCTATGATACAATAATGTTATTGTTTACGTTTAATCTTCCATCTTTTGTAATGTATAAATTTAATGTGTGACTGATTTTATTGAGTGTTATTTCTGCAGTGAATAACAACTTGAACAGATTTTTTTTTTTAGAAAAGATAAAAATACCTGAAAACATATCAATTTTTTATTATCATGATAATGGTAGTAAGTTTATATTTGTTAAAAGAAGTATACTTTCCCACACTATGTAGATTTTCACTTAAAAATTTTGAATTTATATATATATAGAAATATTCAAAATTTTGTTATGTTCATATTGAACAAGAATGTAAATAAATGCAATTTTCATTTGTTTAATATGTTTCTAATTCCAAAATAAGTGAAGTGAGGGTTATTAAATTACAGATATGAAAACTTGATATCTTTTATGAAAACGCTTATTAATAAGATATATTGGTTGGAATGTGCTTCTTGGCGACTCGCGGATAAAGATGGCAACCTTAGTAACCACGGTGTTTATGCGCCGCTGAACGATCGATGTTTGAAATGTGGTAACCTCGCCATGATGTTTTGAAACCACGGTTTAGGAGATAAGGGTGAAACACTAGATAGGCCAGCGAGCGCGAAATCTGAAGCTTCCCATTCCGCATTAATTCAGCCGACTAGATGAAAACGATCCGATCGCCGCCTCGTGTAGTATCTTTGAAACTTATCGGAAGAAAGGGAAAGCCCGCCCCTTCGGCTTCAGTCATCCAACGAACGAACAGCCAGAAATGTAAAAACGCGCTGATTGGTGTTTTTTCGAGATTTGGTCGCCATCTATCTGTAAGATGAAAATTACTACCTTTCCGTAACATTAGTAATACATCCTTCTCTTTTAATCCGTGTTTGAAACTATGATTTTCGCGTACGTTATTGTTGCCAAACGAATGCATTTTAAAGACTCATGGAGTTTGTGTGAGACGTATTTAGTAATATTTTTTTTTTGGTTTTTATATACGGGTTACTGATCGATGCGAAACGAAATTTCCTACGTTTTAAAGATTCATGGAGTTTGTGTGAGACGTATTTAGTGATATTTCTTTGGTTTTTATGTACGCTTTACTGATCGATGCGTATCGAAATTTCGTATGTTTAAGAGATTCATGCAGAATGCGGGTGAGGTATAGAGTGATGTTTTGTTTGTGGTTTTCATGTACGCTCCGCGTACATACGTGCATATTACTGGTCGTTGCAAAACGACATTTCGTCCGGAGGACATCATTTGGATAAAATGTGCTTTTAAGGCAGTGATTTTTTTTTGTGTGTGTGTGTGTGGGGGGAGGCAGTGATTTATTTTTTCTTTTCTGGAGGGGGGAGTGAATTTTTTTTTGTGTGTGTGGGGGGGGCAGTGATTTTTTTTTTTTTTGTGGTGGGGGGGGGGAGGGGGCAGTGATTTTTTTTTTTTTTGGGAGGGGGGGCACAGTGTTTTTTTTTTGTGGGGGGAGGGGGCAGTAAATTTTTTTTGTGGGGGGGCAGTGATTTTTTTTGTTTGGGGGGGGGCGCAGTGATTTTTTGGGGGGGGGCAGTGACTTTTTTGTGGGGGCAGTGATTTTTTGGAAGGGGGCAATGTTTTTTTTTGTGGGGGGCAGTGTTTTTTTTGGGGGGGGAGGGAGGTTCATGTACGCGGAGCGTACAGACGTGCATATTACTGTTCCCTGCAAAACGAATGCTTCGTTACTCATGTCATAAAGCTGTTTCGCCGGAGAGCCCTCCGCGTCCTCGGTGCCTCCCGCTTGCAGTGGACGTCACTGCAAGCGGGAGGCACCGAGGACGCGGAGGGCCCTCCGGCGAAAAAGCTTTATGACGCGTCCACTGCAAGCGGGAGGCACCGAGGACGCGGAGGGCCCTCCGGCGAAAAAGCTTTATGACATGCGTCCACTGCAAGCGGGAGGCACCGAGGACGCGGAGGGCCCTCCGGCGAAAAAGCTTTATGACATGAGTAACGAAGCAAAATAAAGGGATTTATTTAATTAAGCAGGAAATTTTGTTTTGCAGCAATCAGTAAAATTTAAAAAAAATGTCATAAAGCTTTTTCGCCGGAGGGCCCTCCGCGTCCTCGGATAATAAAGGGATTTTTTTAATTTTACTGATCGATGCGAAACGAAATTTCGTATGTTTTATACATTCATGCACAATGTGGGTGTGGTATCCAGTGTTTTTATTATTAATATTTTTTTTGGTTTTCATATTCGCGGACCGTACAAACGTGCATATTACTGTTCCCTGCAAAACGAAATTTCCTGCTTAATTAAATAAATCTCTTTATTTTGCTTCGTTACTCATGGCAGAAAGCTTTTTCGCCGGAGGGCCCTCCGCGAATAGGGCTTTATTTAATTAAGTATGAGATATGCTTCGTGTTTTTAAAAGCAAAATAAAGGTATTTATTAATTAAGTATGAGATATGCTTCGTGTTTTTAAGAAGTTTTGAAATTTTATGCATTTTACATATTCATGCAGAATGCGGGTGAGTACAGTCGGCAGCAAAAGTATCCGAGCACTAGCAAAAATTCCTACGTAAAAGATGTACACTTAATATTGTTTTGTTAAATGAATCCTTGTCGAATCATGTTCTTAGACTGACTAACAGCATGATTCGATAAGGATTTATTTAACAAAACTCTATTAAGTGTTTTTTTTTACGTAGGAATTTTTGCTAGTACTCGGATACTTTTGCTGCCGTGATATTATTTTTACTTTGTTTTCATGCACGCGGCGTCTCTCCGAAATTGTCGCCCAATCGCAATGCTAATGCGATGTTAAATGCAACCTTACTTGCGTCTCTCCGAGATTGTCCCCGAACCGCAGTTCTAGTGCGATGTTAATTGCAACCTTACTTTCGTATCTCCGAGATTGTCGCCGAAGCGCAGTGCTTGTGCGATGTTAATTGCAACCTTACTTGCGCATCTCCGAGATTGTCGCCCAATCGCAATGCTAATGCGATGTTAAATGCAACCTTACTTGCGTCTCTCCGAGATTGTCCCCCAAGCGCAGTTCTAGTGCGATGTTAATTGCAACCTTACTTTCGTACCTCCGAGATTGTCGCCCATAACGCTGTAGTAGTGGGACGTTAAATCCACTCTGCTTATACTACAGTCAGCAACAAAAGTGTCCGAACACTAGAAAAAATTCCTATGTAAGAAAAAGTACACTTCGTACGGTTTTGTGATATAAATCCTTGTCGAATCCTGTTCTTAGTCAGTGTAAGAACATGATTCGACAAGGATTTATTTAACAAAACCGTACGAAGTGTACTTTTTTAACATAGGATTTTTTGCTAGTGTTCGAACACTTTTGCTGCCGACATGTTTCGTTTGTTTTACTTTTCCAATTTTGGCAACAGTAGGGTAACTTCATTTGAAAAACATGCTTGTCTAGTTGTGGTTGTAATCAATTTTTGTTTGTTAATTTATGATATATTTTATAGAAATGTGTCTTTAAGTAGAATATAAACTAAAAATGTTTGGAGTATTCTTTTAAATTTTGAAATTTCGTAACCCTACAATCATTTTTCGAAATTTGTAGTGAGGATTAAAGTTTCGTTTTATTAAGGATTATGAATGTTGCAGGATTATTACATTATTGAAACAGGTAAGTAAAAAAAATCTTATTTTTTATTTATATATTTATCTTATTTATCTGTTGGGTTAATTAGGGTGTTTTTGTTTTGTAATGTTTAATAATTGTTAGTTATTGTGTATGCAAATTGTACAAATTTTAAAAATTTGATTTTTATTTGTATTTCTCTTTATTCACGCTCTTAAAAGGATTCTTTTACGGTTTATGTTTAGATAATTGCTTTAAATTACGTAAATCGGCGTTCTTGGTTAGGACGGTTATAAAAGCTAGAAAACCGTGCTTCCAGTCCGCCATTTTGGAAAGGACGGAAGAGAAAACCGCGACACCGCGCAGACTCGGCGAGTTCGGAAAAAATCGCCAAACAGGACCATAAAGCACATTTTTACCGATATATTATAAGTTTGTAATATGTACGTGAATATATATTTATGCAGTTATCTATGATAAATATTTTTTATTATACTACGAATTTCATGACTGTAAAAATTATTAAGCATAATTTAATTTGTACAATTAATAATAAAAGTTTATACTAACACTTACTGACATTCTCAGAAGAAATAAATAGAATTTTTTCAAATATTTTTTCAATTAAATCACATACATCAATATGGAAAAGAAACTTCTGATTATTAGAATGGAAGAAGATGCTTTTATCCTGAGTCTGAGGACGATCTTTATAATATCATCAGTCACACTAGCTGGTAGAATTTTGTAAGGTATTAAATTTTATTACTTTATACCTTGCAAGATGACTACTTGCTGGCTTTTAAATGAAGAATGTGCTGGCCTTAAAACAGAGATGGTAATCAAAAGCTAATTAAGGTATGTATTCCATTCGGCATTTTTTAAATATGTAATTATATAATTTTGCTCACATATTCTTAGTTGTGCTTTTTATTTTTAGTATTCATAGATTTATTTAGGAATCTGTTTGCATACTTAAAGTCTCTTTATTACCTAGTATACTTTCTATTTTAAATTTTGTAATTACTGTATGTATGAATATCTGAATAACTTTCATACATGGAGGAAGCGTTATTCAACTTGATGATTCATGCTAGCTAGTATAATTTTAGAAGGCATGTAATGTTTTACTACCATGCCATCTAAGATGACTACTTGTTGGCTTTTAAAAGAAGAATGTTTAGAATTCGATGTTGATGAAAATCAAAATAAATAAACAAAGGTATGTATTCTGCATTTTTATAAAATTATGTAATTATAAAAGTTGGCTCACATGTTCTGAATTATTCTTTTTATTTTTGCTTTGCATATTTAAATTATAACTTACTCTGTGTATTAGTTATTTCAATTTAAAATTCATGTGTGTATATATACTATATATATTTAACAGGTGTGTCATGTATTGCAATTACATAAGAATATAATTGTCAAAGGAAATTAAAAAAATATATATATATTCATTATTTTGTTTTCTTGTCATTTGTGAAGAATTTCTCCTCAGTACAAACCAAATGCTACATCCAAACAAAAATACTAAATAAAAGATAAAAATTTTAAAATAGTCGGTAGAACTTTTAATAAAGAAAAAAATATATATATATGCGCATATGTATGTACTACATTATTATTATTTCTAAAGCTATTTTTAATAAAACGTTAAAAGTGAGTATTTTAACAGATTTTTACTTTCTCTTACCCATAGGGTCGAGAAAGTATTGTTTTTGGGTCAAATTTTCGAATGTGAGTTTTTGTTATATTTACATGTTCTGAGGTCCCCTGAATACGAAAATCATGTTTTTAGCGAATGGTCTGTGTGTCTGTTATCAGCATATCTCAAGAACAAATAGTAGCAGAAATTCGGTATTCTAAATGTGTATCATTTAGGGATGCTACAGTAAACTTTTCATTAAGATGAAGCAAATGGTTCGTGTACAGGGACACTCAAAAGTATTCAGATACATTACGTCTATGGGAGAAATTGCAGGTAAGTAGATTTTAACATCTATAGACTGTTGACTAAATGACACAAATATATATTTTTTGTAATAGAGATAGTCAACTGGGAAAAAACCTTTGTGTATGTAGGAGCCTCGCCTCCCCCCTGGAGGGAAGTAAATTTTCATGATGGGTATCTTTCAAAAGAGCTCGCCAATACCTTTAAAACGAATGGTTGAACCATTGATTTACGATAATCTATAATAATAAATTGAAAGGTTTGTCTGTCTGTTGTATACGTTCAGCCCCTATTGAACGCAGAAGTACAAGAATTGACATACGGATGCTCTGGAGCCTTTCCGAGGTCCTCCTGAAAACAGATTTTAAAAATTTTAATTAGTTGTGGAGATATTAATTAAAATGTCGACTCATGTCTAATCAAAAAGCGATCTCAATGACTGAGAATTCACCGCAATTGCATAAAAATAGATATTTAACGGAATTAAAAGCAGAAAAAGTGGGAAATAAATTAGAAATATTAGTCCGATCGTTACGAATTTAGTACCAAATGAAAGGGGCAATTTTTATGAATCTAAGAGTGCCAGCGGCTTATCGGTACAACAATTAGATTTTTTTTAAATTAACCCATTAGTAGTCGCTAGTTGGTCGATTTGCCGCCCATCCTTCAGTGTTGCCAGACTTTTTTATTCAATAGCCACCAAAAAATTTTAGAAGTAGCATTTGATATACATAACACGCGAATGAATGTTGATCACATCACTTCTAAAAATTATTGGTGAGAGTTAAATAAAAAGTGTGCAATCTGTAATAGGTGGCGCTGTCTATTGCGACTACTAACGGGTTAACTAAAGTATGAATTTTTTGTGGCAACACCATTTCAAATGACAGACTACTGTCTGAGATGAAAAAGGAAATGATTGTAACCGATTAAGATGTCACGTGCTTTATAGTGGGGGGGGGGGGGGTTGCAATTCTCAAACTTTTTCAAATTTTTATTCACGTTACATTTGAATTAATATTCGGCCTAGACAGCATATTATAAAGCTACTGTTAAATTTTCTTGAAAATATGTGAAAAAATTACATTTTTATTGGGAATTATATTTATCACGACTCGTGTGACCAAAACACAATGTAAGATTAAGTTTTGTTTTATATATTGCAGTATTTTAAATTGAGATATGCCGTTGAAATTTCGTAATATTTGGTTTTAATGTCCGATAATTCAATTGTGAATATTTTTGAAAGTGTTGAATTATTAGGAAGGGCTTCAGGGGGTGGGGGCGAAGGGGTTAAAAAAAAAAAAGAGTTACAGAGTTTGAAATTGGTATTATTAGGTTTTATGGCAAGATAAATTGATTGCGGATATTTTCAAGTGTAAAATTATTCGAAGGGACAGAAAGGGGGAGGGGGGGAGAGGCAGAAATGTATAAAAGAAACGGTTGTTTCGGAGAAAACGACGGAAAATCCAGAACGCTTTTATATTCTGCAGAGTTTTGAATTCTGATACTCCGTTCACATTTCATACTGTGGATTTTTAACAGTATTTAGCCCAGACGCAAGTTTTGGAGAAAACCACGAAAAAGTCTGTCATAAATCATTTTTGTATCTCAGCTTCTAATTCGCATAATTTCAAAAGTAATATGTCATTTTAAAGCTTATTTGAAATGAATTTCAAGATCCACAAATCTGTGTCGCCTTAAATTAATCGACTACCGTAGGTAATGGAATTTGAGATTTCACGTGATTTACATGTTTTAAGGTTATCTGATTAAGTTTTCTTTTGTATCTCAGCTACTAATTAAAACAATTTTATAAGTAATACATCATTTGAAATTGAACAGTAGATTACAGAAATTTCTACCGCCAGATGGCGCTGTAATATTTAAAAATTTTAATATTTCAAATATGATTAAATTATTTTTAATACATCATTCGAAAGATATTTTAAAGTACTTTTATATTATCGAATAACCTTGCTAATCGCAATTATTTGAGAATTTACCTGATTTACGGGTTCCTGAAGGGGGCCAAAAAATTAGAAATTGAGTTAGATCATTCAAAATGTGTATATTATAGGTTTTGGGGGCCTACGAGTCGAATGAGGATATTTTCGAAAGTGTAAAATTAAGGAGGGGCAGGAAGGGTGGTGAAGGAATATGAGCATACGCTGCCGAAGGCAGAGGGGACCCGGTGTGAGTTTTTACTTGATCAGAAATGATTTTTTTTAAATTCCTTTTCTTAAGAATAAAAGTTTATGAGTAATAACATGAAATTTTGAGAAATCATAAGGGTGGTGAAGGAATATACGCACGCAATGCACATATATATGCATTTGAGCATGCTTATTGCGCACGGGTCTACGCTGCTGAAGGCAGTGGGGTCCTGGTGCGACATTTTTCCCCGATCAGATTTTTTTTTTTTTTTTTTGTCACATGATAAAAATTAATGCAATTTTGAGAAGTCATTAATTATAGTGATTCATTTAAAATTAGTGACCAGCAACGCGGGCACAGACTGCTAGTTTAAAATAAAGTTATCGATTTTTTTCATTTTTAACAAAAAAATTTTAATTTTTAATTTTTTTATGTAATATTGAGAATAAATTCAACTTTTTTTAATATTTAGTATTATTACTACTTCCCTAATATGGAAATTGTCTGCATTATTATAAAACATAATTTTTTAAAATAATAATTTTAATAAATTATTTTTTAATAACCAAATTAAATTCTATATAAATGTAGGTGCATTAATGAAACGGGGGTTGGGGGGGGGGGCGGTAGCCCCCCTCACACAGAACTAATTATCATATAAAACTCTTCCGAAGCCTAATTTGAATTGTTTAACACAGGTTTACATAACAGTACTCATTATCTTACCTCTTAATCTGCAACCTGTATTTATAGCATTAAATTTCAGGGTAAGAGAAAGTCGTGTGAGTAACACACCAGATTATTTAATTTGATATTTTATCAGGTCAATTCTCTTTTAATTAAAATAAAATGTTTATAAAATCACATTTAAAAAAAAAATCCATTTGACAAAAATATTAACTTTCTTATTCATCTGATGGAAACTTAACAGTATTGCTATGGTATGTAATTTCACGCATTTTGAGCTTCCTGCACAAAGACATATAGTGGTTTTGGGTTTTACTGTACAATGAGCATACATGCGTACGTAATACTTATTTCTGTGATATGGATTTTTGTGAATTTTGAGAAACATGCAAGGTAGGAGTTATCAATGAGTGAGATTGGGGAGCCAGTTGTTTTTCTCTTTGCTTCGTTTTCATGTACTCACAGCATACATAGTATAGGCATTTTAGTAATTGATACTGTATGAAATTTGTGCTTAGTAAGGTATTGATATCCAGTGATGTTCTATTTTGTTTTCATATATAATGGTTTTGTAAGCCCGATTAACTACTCAAGAAACATAGGCTTGGGTGTTGGGTGGAGGTTTTCCGTGGAAGTCTTTCTAAAAGGACATAGCTTGTAACAATGCGAGTTTTGGAAAAAAGCATGGAAAATTCTAAACATTTATGTTGACGATCAAAACCTGAGATTGAACGTGGCATTTCTTGTGTACCACTTCAAGAGCATAACCTCTCAGCAACTGATGGGCTTCTTGTCTACAAAGCATACATATGTTTGCAACGGTGATTACTGCTGGTGCGATCCCCGGAAGCTCATAGGCGTCATTTACTTTTCAAGCTGGTGACTATTGACGTTGATATTTGTTTTTACACACAAATAAACCACTTCACCGACTATCCCGAGATAACTCGGGGGAAATTTAGCCTTCCACACACTACTGTGGCCAGTGAAGTGGTTAAATTGAAATTTTTGATCGTTCTGTAATTTTAAATACAAAAAACATCAACAAATGCCCTTTCTAAATGTAAATCACACCAATCAGCTAACGTGAATTGTACCAACAAAAATCACATTCAATATAATAAAAGTAAGAACTAAAATATATATTATTAAATGTAAAATATTTAAATTTAGACCTCTTTTTTTTTTCCTTCTGTAGATTGCAGACGTCGGTATTAACAAGTATGCTAGCTTCGTGAGCATTAAAACTTAAAAAAAAAAAAATATATATATATATCAGTGGCGTATTCTCTGGGTATGCTAGGCATGCGCCGCATACCCGCTAAAAACTGTCTAAACTTCAAACATATTTTGATTAAAAAAAGAAAGAAAGAATAATTTAACAGCTGATTTTATTAACTACTCGCTACCATCCATCCATTAGCCGTCATGTACTTTTCGAAAACTATTCTGAAAGAAAATGTCTTCTGTTACATAAGATAATTCTTGGAAAACATCGTTTCCTGACCGGCACGGAGTAATATTAATAGGAGTTGAAGGTCCAATGGGAGAAAGCTACGAAACTGTGATCTAAATTTTTGGTAAATATTGAAGGCGCCACTTGTCATTCCTCCCTACCTCGGCGCGGATATACTGTTGTTTTCAATAGAATTTTGCTAGAGTACATTTAAAATTTTTTATTTTAAGCAATTTAATTTCTTTGTAAGTTCTTAAAACTGCATAATTCAGATGTTTCAAATAAATGCTTCGTTCCCAGTTGTAAAACAGGCTATGATAGTGATAAGAAAAACAAAAAAAAGCCCTAGGAGAAAAATAAAGTCCGAGTTCGTGTTTTCTGCACCTAAAGTAAGTTTATTTTTTTTCTTTACAAAATTTCATCCATTCTCCTTCCTCCCAATTGTCTGTTTTAGCTAGCTTCGGTTCATAAGAATCGTCATTTTTTAAAAGCTTTCTTTCAAAGTAAAATTAGTATAAAATGGCTCTTAAAAAAAAACATGTTTGTTAGAATACTCTATTTAATGAAATTTGCTTTCAATCGAAATTTTTTCAGCTTGATATTATTTTTAAAAAAATAATTAAAACGAGACATTTCCCCATTGAATAACAATGCGGAAGCTGGAAAGAAGGAAGGATTGCACGCTGGCGCCATCTGTAAACATTAGAAAACAACATCACAAAATTTCAGCGTTACCTTCTTCTCCTGTCTTTTTACTCCGTGCTGACCGGTTACTCCGTAAGGCATGCTACTTTTCTAAAGCATACCCTTGGATAGGGAATTTTTGTTATGTGAGGAAATATTCATTGAACTAATTTTCCCGCACAAGGGGATTTCCGCTCTTTAAAGGTTCCAAGGCATGCTATTCATCGAGAGCATGTCCTGTAGTTTTCCCGTACTGCTAAAGTATTGGGGAATTTCATTTTCTTATCTTCCGTAAAAGCGTTCGCATAGTCATTGAGAACTAGTTTTTCCATTTTGTCCATCTACTCAAAGGCAAGAATGACTGAATAGATTGACGATGTTGTCAGTTCAAAAATATTATTGATAAAGTAAAATTTAATGCTTTATTTTACAATGATGTAATAAAAAAAACTTTTAACAAAGAAAAAAAACTGAATTTATTTATAAATGATCACTCAACTATAAAATAAAATTTGCAGAAATTTCTGAAAAAATATCTCTGCTATTTTATGCGACAGCAAAATTACTGCTTTTTTTTTTTTTTTTTTTTTTTTTAAATATATTTTTACCTAAATAATTTATACCAAACGAAAACTTCCGAAAGTAATAAAATTATGATCAAAATTTTACTTATGTTGTCTCTCTACATGAGTAAAGAGAATTGTCTGTCTTCAAGATAATTGTTTGTCTCTCCCTGTGTGTCTGCGTGCACTCTGGACAGTTTCACAAATAAAAATTTAGATACCATTATTTTAATATAGTATTTTTTTTTAACAGGTAAAATGAATATCAATGATTCATTAAGTGAAAAGTTGCAATATAAAAATAGTGGTATCAAAATTTCCTTTTGTAAGAACTTGGTTCTGAAGCCTTTGATTACAGAGCTACAAAATGTGACAGAGGTATAGCTTGGATATTGCAAATGCAAACTTCATCGAGATTTTTTCTTTTTGATCAGAATATCTGAATCCTCCCTTCCATGCCCTCGAAATTTTCCTTTACCAAAATTTTATTCAAATTGCCTGGTTTTTAATTTAATCGTCTCCATTCCTTAGCAATGGTTACTAGCTTATTACAGTTACTACATAGCAACGCTTTCTCTATCTCGTGATGCCTTTTAAAAAGCGAAGCTATCGACAAATTTTTATTTTAATTGAACAAAATAAGATATTTTATTTCAATAGTTGCCCCTTCAAAACGATTTTTTATTTGGAAAATTAAAAATTTCTTTGAAAGGGAGAAATGTTTATCTTTTTTTAATTATATTTTTTCTTTTCTTTTGGTATCAAATGTCAATATAATAAAAATAATTAAACTTATTACAGTTTTAACTTTATTAAAATGTTCAACAATTAAGTTCATGTATAAGAGCTACTTGTGGTCCGAGTTAAAGCGCTATCACAAGCAGTGGGGACCCGGATCCGACATTTTAAGGAAGTCACTGCCATATTTTGCGTGACTTTAATGAATTTATATATATATATATATATGTATAAAGTGATGTATAAAAAATTAGTGATTCAATTTATTTGAAAATTCATTTTTATGTAGTAACCAGTGACGCATGCAAAGCCTACTAGTTTTTCAATAAATTATAATACGTGGCATTAAAATAAATGCTGTCAAGATAAATTCGATAAAATGTGTGTGTAAAATTATATTTATGGTTTGAAGAAATTGGAAATTTACGTACTTAAATTATAAGAAATGATAACGAATTTAGAAGTAGTGTGCTTTTTCCACAGTTGGCTTCAGAGCATGCCCAGATTCAAATATCACGCTACGCCACTGATATATATATACCGCTGATTTGTCATGTACGAAAATCTGAACCGCAGTCAGCATGCTCGCTTCGTGAGCATTAAAACCGCAGAAAACATCACTGGATACCCTTAATTCACGGCGCATGAATCAGTAAATGCATGAAAATTTATACAGCCGTGGTCAGTAGCCTGATGTATGCTCGCCTTGCAACAATTAAAACAAACCTAAAAGAAAAAAAAAATCACTGGATACCCCTAGTTTGCGGTGCATGAATCAGTAAATGCACTGAAATTTGTACATTCACAGTCACTATGCTCGCATTAAAACTAAAAGAAAAAAAAAAAAAATCACTGGATACCCCTAATTTACGGTGCATGAATCAGTAAATGCACGGAAATTTGTACAGCCGCAGTTAGTATCCCAATGTACAGATAAATACGTAATAATAATAATCACTGAATACACTTAAAAAAGTATATGGCAATAAAAGTATTATTTTTTTCCCTTTTAAAATTAATTATATATATCTAAATTAATTTTTACACACATTTTTTTTTTCATTTTAATATATGAATTAACATCATATTTTCTCATACACATCCAAAACACTGGATTTTCATAACTGAAAAATCTTTTGTTTACATTTGCGAGTGTGGATTATAGACAACTGCGAATTATGGGTATGGGGATTATAGATCCTCAACAGTATATATATATAACCTGTCTTATTTGAATCATTAAAAAAGACAAAATTTTAACTTAAGTTGCAAATTCAGCTTTTTCATTTGCCCATGCAAACAGATATGTGAAATATAACATAAGCAATAGTGTAGATGGTTGAAGTCAATGCTATATTTAAATTTTATGCTTATTAATCAATTACCTAACAGTTAAATTTTAGAAAGTGGACATTTCGACACTATCATACTTTATTAATTTAATAAATGAGCTTGGAAAAATTGATAACTTTTTTTTTTCTTTCTGTAAAACTTTATATTAAGGTGCAATATCTTTTGTTTTCATTGCAAAAAAGTTGTAGACCAACGCTACGACTGTAATTTTATTTTAAAAAAATCTGATGTGGGCACCACATGACTTCCTTATACACTTTTAGAAATATACATAATGTTAAAAAACATTGACATTGGACCCGAAACAGTTGGCTAAAAATATTTAAAAAAAATGAATTATCACCGTGTTCTGAGCTTTTCTGAAAGTTAGCTAAAAATCGATTGCAAGATTTGTACTGGTAACGCTGACGAAGGCAGCAGGGACCCGAAAAAATTGGCTAAAAATATTAAAAAAAGGAATTTTACCATGTTCTGAACTATTCTGAAAGTTTCAAATGTCTACCTAGTCGGGAAGTTAGTTAAATAATTTTTTTGTTGGATCATATAAACGCTGCCGAAGGCAGCAGGGACCTGAAACAGTTGGCTAAAAGTATTAAAAAGATGCATATTCACCGTGTTCTGAACTATTCTGAATGTTTCAAATGTCTAGCTAGTCGGGAAGTTAGTTAAATAAATTTTCTGTTGAACCATGTAAACGCTGCCGAAGGCAGCAGTGACCCGAAACAATTGGCCAAAAATATTTTTAAAATGCATTGTCACCGTATTTTGAGCTTTTCCGGAAGTTTTAAATGTCTAGCTAGTCGGGAAGTTAGTTACAAATCGATTCCAAGATTTGAACTGGTAACGCTGCCGAAGGCAGCAGGGACCCTATACAGTTGGCTAAAAGTATTTAAAAAATGCATTTTCACCGTGTTCTGATCTAATCTGAAAGTTTCAAATGTCTAGCTAGTCGGGAAGTTAGTTAAATAAATTTTCTGTTGAATCGCATAAACGCTGCTGAAGGCAGCAGGTATCGGAAACAGTTGGCTAAAAATATTAAAAAAATGCATTGTCAACGTGTTCTGAGCTTTTCTGAAAGTTTCAAATGTCTAGCTAATCGGAAAGTCAGTTAAATTGCAAGATTTGTCTAAACCGTTTTTGAGTTATTACCGTTTTTTGATACATTATGGCCAAATTTTTGTCATTATGAACCTAATTTTCCTAAATATCTCCAAAACGGAAAATCATAGAAAGTCCAAAAAGGGAGGTGCAGAACTAGATGTTATAACAAACCTATGTAACAATTTGCAACTTTCTACGTCCAACCGTTTTTGAGTTATGCGACATAACCACACACAGACACACACACACATACAGACGTCACGAAAAATCGTGTAAAATCACTTATATCTCTAAAACGAGAGCTCGTGTTAAGATGACACTTGCAGGTGTGCAACTAGACATCATGAAAGTCACACGTATAAATTAGCAACATTCAGCGATCATTCGTTTTCGAGCAATGTGAAATACAAAATCCATTTCGCAAATCGGGATTACTATACTTCCTTATACTTTGTATAAGGAAGTAATAAATAAGATAATAAGCAAATAAATGAAAATCATTACAAGTTTTTAATTTCGGCAAAAATAAGTTTAATATGGAATTAGTAAATTAAAACACCTAAAAGACATCTGGATAAGGTAAATATCCAGCATTATTCAGGGCCCACCAGCGGCCGAGCGGTTCTGCGCTCAAAGCTGGTAGATGGGAGGTGCCGGGTTCGATCCCAGGTCGCGCTCATCGACCTAGCCGTTCGGAGTTTTCCGTGGTTTCCTCCGAAACTTGCGTAAATACGGGCTAGGACCCCTTAGAAAGACCCCCACGGAGGGCATTCCCCCTCTCGGCCTAGGACACATCAGGAGTCAATCGGCCTTAAATCCTACAACCAACCAACCAACCAGCATTATTCAGTTAAAATATTTGTTCACTGATTTAATATGCGATCCATGTATTTCTTCTTTCATTTATAAAATATAAAGCTATTTTTTAAATAAGGAAAATTTAAATGAAATCCTTTCTGAATACTTATTAAAACTTCAACCTTTCAATTTCAACAACACACTAAATTATTGTTATTTTTTTTTTTTTTAATTATTGATTAAAGTATAAGGTTTTATTAAAATGTAATTATAATAGATATAAGATGAAAACTTTTCTTTTTCTACAATTTTCGTCTATAATTAC